>JBAJNP010005801.1:2210-17693 GCA_036877545.1 Yasuhikotakia modesta
CACCAATCACATGCTCCCATGACATTGTTCACCATGCGCTGCCTTACCTGTCGTTTCTGCCCCCGATCATTTTTTTTTTTGCTTTCCTTTGGGTTTGTTGTGCTTTGAAGGTTCTTGTGGCTTCAAACATCAGTCATTGTGATGTCACAACCACTCGTCCAATCATCAGATCATGTTTAGCTGTTGATTGACAGCACCTGTGCCTCATACTGCCATGGAAAAATGAATTTCAAATCGTCACATGTCAGGGATAAACAGGAACGTTTAACAGACACAGGCAGAATTTCCACAGGAACATTGTTCCGGAAAGTGATTATCCTGAAAGGAAAGATGCAGTCAATCTCGTCCTGTCCTCTTCATCCTCTCATCTTCCTCCAGCACTGTGTCATGAGCCACCCATTGCCATTACATATGAAAACAATTCTTTTACAGTGATTCGTTTTTCTAAACATTTTCAGGCCATTTTAGCAAATAAATATGAAAATAAATCATTTAATGAACTTGGTAAATAAAAGAAATAATTCAACAGAAAGCAAACTTCTGTCATTATTTACTTATTAAGCCTTATGCTGTTTATTCATTTTTGCCAATTTGAATAATATATATTTTATGTATTTTTTTAATATTTTAAGAATTTATATAATCTAAGAAAAACAACTAAATTTAACAGATTAATCTGAAGTTTTAAGTTACAGCCCCATAAAATCACTGTAAAAGGAAGTTCAGTAAGTGTGTACAGTAAATGTGTACAGTACGTGTGTACAGTCTGTGTATGTGTACAGTAAGTGTGTACAGTACATGTGTACAGTAAGTGTGTACAGTAGACTTTACATGCTGTATCACTGGACAGCAGCGCCTGCTGAGCTCACTGTGTCTGTGTTTTCTGTTTGTAGATGAGACTCAAACTCTGACAAGTGACACGAGCAGTTTAGTGCAGTCACACACACACTCATCACACACACACTCCTCACACACACACTCGCTGATGAAGCGAGAGGCCGTGGACGTGCCGTACCAGACAGGCCAGCTGCACCCTGCCATCCGTGTGGCGGATCTGCTCCAGCACATCACACAGATGAAGTGTGCCGAGGGCTACGGGTTCAAAGAAGAGTATGAGGTAAGAACCGGACCTGGACTTTCCCACCATCTCGCCGTCACTCACTGGACTGCATTTCCCTCAGAAACACTTCATGTGTGATAAACATGCTTTCTTTCTGTCTTTCTTTCTTTCTTCCTCAAGATCAGCATGACATTATCACCTGCATGGCTCCTGCATCTCTCCTCTGGTCTCCTCTTCATCTCATCTCCTTGTCTCTCGTGTTCACTTTTCTCCATGTATTTCCTCTCATCTTTTCTCATTTGATCTCCTCTATTTTCATCTTCTTGTGTCTCCTCTTATCCGTTTCTCTCTCCTCGTATCTGCACTCATCTTCTTCTGTCTCCTTTTTGATCTCCCCTTCTCTTGTCTCATCTTATCTCATCTCATCTCATCTCATCTGGTCTCTGTCATCCTCTGCTGAACTCTTATGATCAGTGCTGTTGTTAATAATGTGTCTGTGAGACTTTGGTTTCCTGTCTGCTCTTGGCACAGCGTGGGGGGTTCTGGGTAGGAGACGGCCTGCAGTTCTGTTGTATTATAGATGAAGATGTCAAAACACACCACTGCGACAGGAACACCCTCACACACTGACACACACACACACACACTGGCAGACACGGACAAGGTCTCCGGGGTTTATAATGCATCTGATGTGTGTGTGCAGGTTTGATTGTTGTGTTAGTGGATTATGAAGTGTTGTGTTGACTTAAACACTGTGTCTCTCTCTGAACTCTCTCTCATGGTCCTTAACTGTGGAGCAGATCAACGAGGTAAGATCACACTTCATCTAGTTCATTTGTAACTCCTGCAACTGTTGACGATTTGAAACGTGTTCACACACTAGATTAGGACTGTAAACCAGAAACTGTCATAAGGAACGTGAAGAGAACGTAATTGGGTAAGAAAGCATTTAACACGCAACCCTCTGACATTGAGAGCCGCTGTGTTCAGGGCTGCCAACTGTCTGTAATAATTGTGTATCATTGGCTGGTGCTGTATGATGTCACCGATTATGACAGCAGGGGACGAAGAAACATTATAATTCTCAATAAATGTCATCATAAAAACATTATCATAACTGAATGCACACACACACACACACTTGGCAGATCAGTCCTCTTATTTTGTGTTTTTTTTCTTTTTTAATTTTGAATTTTAAACGTTGTGTTTTGTAACAAAACACTGTTTTGTTACTTTAAATGTTTAAAGCTTACAAATACACACAAGTTACACATACACTATTGAGTGGTATGTAAATATATACAATCATTATTAATTTAAAGTATTGAACGTATGCATATATATTTAATTTATATATATGATCAGTTACAGTTGTGTTAGTGTTTTAGTCTATTATGTTAAAATGACATTAACATTTATTTTTGCACAAGCTGTTAAATTACATGTCAGTAAACAAATGACATTTATATTCATGCATTTGACAGATGCTTGAATCCAAAGTGATTTAAAGTGCATTCAGACTATACCATTGATCAGTATGTGTGCAAAATGTAATGAAATAGAGGGTGTGTCTTATTTTTCCCGGGCTGAAGTTGGCAACCCTAACAGTGCAGCGCAGCATTGGCCGCTGTGTCTGTCTTCGGTGATCAATACAGACGAGCCTGTGAAATGCTTTCTGTCCTGTTTCTGATAATGACACAGACCTCAGCTTCTGAGAATCTTCTAGCGTGTAGGTTCTGCTCTGCATTGACGTTCACAGACGTCTGCCAAATAAACATGCATTTGCTCTCATCTGCAGCTTTTATTTGTGGTTAGTTTGTAACTGTAGAGTTATTGATCCTTCAGTAATCACAGCTAGAGTTTCTGGCTTTTGTCATGTTTCAGAAATTTCATCACGTTGTTTAATGAGATCATTAGATAAACCACAAAATGTTGCCCTTTATTTTCTCCTGAAACAGAAACTGTTTGTCAGGATCTGATTTTTCAGGCTCGGATGTTGATTACATCAGTATAATGATTTATAAATTATTATTTTCTGGGAATATCAACACCGTACAACTTTAAACTTACACAAACTTAAATATGTGAAACTGTAATTGGTGTCAGTTTGTGAGATTTTCCACAAACATCCTTGAAGGTGAACATGTTTTTGTTTTGAATAGACAGAACAAAGTCTTTTATTAAAATTGATTTACATTTCAAATCATTTTTACAGGAAAGTTGGTACGTAAAAATGCCAAAGAATCAGGGAAAATAGGATAATTTCTAAACTTCTAAAAGGCCAGTTATGCAAATAAACTCCATTAGATATGGTACGAGTTACCGTGAGTAAAGTTTTCTCTATGAATTAGTTATGGGAAAACGGATGAATTATTCTGATTTCCATGTGTGGCGTCTCTCAGGATAAACGGTCAAAGAAAACTGTCACCATTTCTCTCTCTTTTCAGACACTTTAGAGTTTCAGAATCACACCAATCAATCAAAGTTGTTTTGCCTCAGAAATGTCACAAAGAAAAAAACATTTGATTTGAATTTGAGTTTGTTTTTCCAAATGATGTTTTATGTAAGATTTTCTGCTATATTATCAAATATGTCTGTCGGTTGTGGTGTTTTGTGGAGAGCTGCATTTAGCTGTGCTAGCATCTTGTTGGTTTCCAAGGGTACATTTTTACAAATTGCCCCACTAAGACACAGACACATTATTACTGTTCTGTTCAAATCATAAACAAGAAAAAAATCTGTCAGTGGCACAAGACAAACTACAATAATATTCAAGAGACGAATTGTGAGAAATCTTAATATTGCATAAAATACAGTTTTACTTAAGAATAATCTTGTTTCAAGGATGTTTAGATATTTTTACCAGAAAACAAGACAAAATGCGCAATAAGGAATAGTTTTTTTTGACGTGCCGTATTGTTCATGCGCTGTTTAATAACTCATGCTTGTAACTTCAGTACGTTGTGTGCTGTTGCTGACATGTGATTGGACAGATGAATATCACAGCAACTTGGGGATGGGGTTTTTTGACTGCACCAATGTCATAGTTACGCCATGGCCACCATCCTTAATCCATTATCATAATTTAAAAACTAGCCATAGCAACCTAGCAACCACCCACAACACAGCGAACCACACAAAAATACCCTGGTAACAGCCTTGGTAACGTTCGACACACTGATACTTCACACATGCTACAGAAACATCTCAAAGTAAAAATGTTTCATTCATTTTACGTTTATATCGTAAAACTCTGACAGTTTATTAGACTCCTGATGGGCTCGAAGAACCTTGAGCTATAATGAGACATCAGTGAGAATTTCCATCAAACGCAGATTAAACAGACCTTCTTTCCCACGAGAAACACGCAGAACGAGACGCTGGCAACATTAAAAGGACTCATCCGTCCATATAATCTTACGGTCATTAAGATGAGAAATCTGACAGATCGACATCTCTCCAGATCTAACACTAAATGTTCTCACTGCAATACAATAATAACTATTGTCTCACTCTAAAAATATCTAAACATCCTTAAAGATAAGATTAATATTTACCTTAACATGCAAATGGCAAAATTATATAATAACACAAATGTACCTATTTTCCTTATCGTCACCCAATGAGGTTAAAAGAGACTTCATTTAATTCTGTATTTTTATACTTTTAAAGCTGCAATCTGTAGCTTTTGCCTCTTTGGCGTCATCTCTGTTAGAAACATGAAACTGCAGGTCACTTTACAGACTTCATCATGCATGTCCAGTGAAGCCAAACTGAATTTTTTCTGTGAATATATGACAGACAGCTCAAGTTATGAATAATTTTTATAAACTTATCATTGCAAATGTAGGCAAGGAGGCCTATTTATCTGAACACCGATCAGATATGTACATGCTAAAGAACTGATTTTAACCAGTAATAAGTTACAGATTGCAGTTTTAATATAAGAAAACATCTTGTGTGATTAGATGTTTTAGCTGTAAAACAAGACAAACACTGTCTTTTGTTTTTGGACTGTTTTTGTTTGATGTTAAGCAGTTTGAGATTGTGTCATTTTCACAGAAAACAATGTGACAGTCAGTCAGCGTTTGAAAAATCTCTTTCATGATTGATTCTATATCATGTCCAGCATGGAAAGGGATTCATTACTGTCCTGTATGTCAGGAGTTTGTTTGGTGTGACTCAGACCAGCTGCTGCTGTAATGAGGAACTCGTGTCTGATGTCCAGTGTGGCAAATCAGACTCTGATCCTTAAATAATGATCTAAAACATCTGCTTAAAGACTTGAAGAGGATTTAATACTTTGTAAAGTTTGACAAAAGATTTCCCATAACCTCTCTCTTTCTTTCTCTCTTTCTCTCTTTCTTTCTCTCTCTCTCTTTCTCTCTCTCATCAGAGTTTTTTTGAGGGTCAGTCTGCCCCGTGGGACTCTGCCAAGAAGGATGAGAATCGGATGAAGAATCGCTATGGAAACATCATTGCATGTGCGTAGTGTAAGACTGGACACACAGCACACAGTACTCAAGCTAGTCTGATGTAAACACACACCTGTGTTAGAGCTCCAGTCACCTGCTGCCTGGAGGACATTTATAAAGATGAAGAGACTTTCATCTCATCTTGAACTGTTTTATTTTGTATAGATAAACACAGACAAGGTACAAGATAAACAATGAGTATATTAGTGTGAGAGGCTAATGGCTGTGTGTGTGTGTGTGTGTGTTTGTCTGCCTGTCTCTCTCTTTCTCTGTCTGTCTCTCTCTGTCTCTCTCTCTTTGTCTCTCTGTCTGTCTGTCTGTCTGTCTGTCTGTCTGTCTGTCTCTCTCTGTCTCTCTCTGACTCTCTCTCTTTGTCTCTCTGTCTGTCTGTCTCTCTCTGTCTGTCTCTCTCTCTGTCTCTCTCTCTCTTTTACTCTCTCTCTGTCTGTCTGTCTGTCTGTCTGTCTGTCTCTCTCTGTCTCTCTCTGACTCTCTCTCTTTGTCTCTCTGTCTGTCTGTCTCTCTCTCTGTCTCTCTCTCTCTTTTACTCTCTCTCTGTCTGTCTGTCTGTCTCTCTCTCTGTCTGTCTGGCTGGCTGGCTGCAGATGATCACTCCCGTGTGCGGCTGCAGAATCTGGAAGGAGAACAGAGCTCTGATTACATTAATGCAAATTACGTTGATGTGAGTACAGAAGCAGCCGTGACCTTCTCACAAAGGTCACACACACACACACACAGAAACCAACACACATGCTAACACACACACAGAAACCAACACACATGCTAACACACACACACACACACACACACAGAAACCAACACACATGCTAACACACACACACACACACAGAAACCAACACACATGCTAACACACACACACGCTATTAAAGCACAAACATACTCTGACTGCACCATAAGTCACTTTGAATTGAAGTGTATGTGAAATACACAGATGAAAATGCGTGTTACATACATGTGCATGACAAAAGACCGTGTGTACACACACACACAGCAGGGTTGTGCAACATTTAAAATTTTATATTGAATGACATTTAAATTCTAATTGAACGCCTGTATCTGAAATTATGTAGATCAGAATTTTCATGTCAGTATTTCTTATAAAATTAATTTAATGGTTCAGTACAGCTTACACTACACTGCCCTGACACAGACACACTCTTGCACACACAAATCACAGCTTGCACACACACTGACACGCACGCACTGACACACACACCCACACACACTGACACACACACACACTGAGCTGTTTGAGGCTCTCGCAGGACACCGGTGGAGGAAGCAACAGTGCAGCCTGTAAATTATAGAGTAAGTGATGTCAGGATGAGTGCAGGAGACTTCAGCTTCAATAAAGAGATGCATGATGGCCAGAGAGATGGACTCGTGCTGAAAGGCATGCTGGGTAATGTTTGATGTTCTTGAACTGACTGTTTCTCCTCTAAGCTCTGAGCTCAGATCAGCTAAAACATTCACAGGAAAACTCGGGACAACTTTCCGGGTTTCTTCCGCATCATCAATAGTCAAAACTATGGAATTATACAAATGTAACATTGGGAATTATTTTGTGACTAAAAAGTTTGTCTACAATTTGCAGGAAAGTTTTCTTAATATTTTATCAGCAGCTTGAGAAATCTCCCTAAGATGTTTTTTAAAGAGAGAGTTCACCTCATTTTTTCCATAATTTTTTCCATTCCAATCCCATCTTTATCTTGTGTTGAACACAAAAGAAGATATTTTGAGAAATGTCTCTGTGGTTTTGCGTCCACACAATGTAAGTTGATGGGTGCCACTGTTGTTTGATATTCTCTTGTGTTCCTCAGAAACAAAAAAGTCCATCCATCTATCCATCCATCCATCCATTTATGTTCAAAAGAAACATTTAAAATAACTCAAATAACCCTAACATTTTGAACAATGATGTAAATCGCTATAATAATAGGCTTTGAAGGCATGTGGTTTACTAAATTCCCTCTTACTGTAAAACTTCTCACTGTATATGTTGGTAGTGTTTATTGGCAGTCGCTGGATGTCTTGCATTACATAGATGTTGTTCTTTCTCTGTCGTTTGTATTTTTAATAGCTTCATTCGTCAGCTCTGGTTATTAGCACAGTTTACGGCACTTCTACAACTGCTGATACATAATGCAAAGCAGGGCCACTTTACCGATGCACAAGCCTCAATTATTTACCCCTCTGTTTCTCTCTCTCTGTGGCTTTATTGCACTTTGTTTCCTCTGCTCAGAGGCAGTTCCTCTCAAAGCTTCAGTGTTTATCAGATAAGACTATCTGCATATTGACGAGCTTCATTACTGAAAGGGAGTCGCATTGCTGAGGTACTTATGAGGCCGCGCTGATGAGTGAAGGGCTGAATACTGTTTTCTTCTTCAGAAACCTGTTTACCATCCCTCCATCTCCCCTGGCCAGTAAAGTCTCGCCTGCCACCAAATGTATTTATGTTTTAGCACATTTGTCTTCATTTGCTTGCTGTGCGTCTGTGTGTCTTTGTCCTGCCAGTTATAGATGGATCTGTTGTGTGTGTGTGTCCAATATAGTTTCTCTCAAAGTTGTTTCTATATACAATTAATTCCTGAGTGCTGTGTGTGCATGTGTGTGTGTTTTTTTCTTTGTTCCTGAACAAATGACACACAAATACACATATTTACTAACTTTATTTTCTTGCATTTGGTAGACACTTTTGTCAAAAGCGACTTTACAGTACATTCAAGTTGTACATTGTATGACAGCCTTTGAGCTGCTAACACAGTGTTCCACCAACTGAGCTACAGAAACTGACATATTATTGTATTTTATTCTGTATTAATATTCCGAGTTCCTCAGAATTTTCCTTTGTCTGAAGTCCTGTGATCCACTACTAGTTAACACAACTTGTGTGTCAGCTTGTGTTATAGTACATCAAACTCTTATTTCAAAAGAGCCACATATTTTTTGTTCCTGTAACGTTCATAAAACGTGTCTGCCATTTCATTTGTGCTGCGGTTTTATCTGTGAAACGTTTATTAGGAGGAAGGCATTCAGGTGACGGCGAGCGCTCGTTTGTTTCTCATTGTGCTCCTTTTAATAAGTCTGAGACGACAGTCGGTGCATGAGGGAACAGAACATCACAGCTCTCCGGCTTTTGTTTTAACAGGAGAGGGTTGAATCAGACGACGCCAGCCGTCAGATATCAGCGGTACTGCAGGAGTTTGTGTGTTAAGAAGCTCAGGGTTTAGTTAGTTTCTGCTGTAACAATCGAGTTCTTCTGAAAACATCTTTCTTCATTCACACCATTCGGCAGAAGATGCAAAATGATTTGATCTGCAAGCAGTTTAATTTGCTGATTTTAGATGTTTTCTGGAGGTTTGAAATGGACCTTATATTTCATCACGTCTGAGGCTGTCATTAGATGAGAAATGTTCACTTCTGATGCATCAAACAATTATCATACAGACAATATTAATTGACACACACACAACACACACACAACATAAACACACACAACAAAGCTTCTAATGTCTTCAGAATGCATCTGGAAATTGTCTTTTTATCACTGATATTAATAAATAATATGTGATGTAATTGTTATTCAAATATATAACGTGCATAACTGCTCATGTGATGCTCTCAGAAATGTTAAAAATGATGGTCTGTCCGATGTTCCCATGTGATCATTACATACGTTTAATGATACCAAATAAATCTATTCTGTTTTGATTATATAATTAATCTATAATGTTTTAAAGGCCATTCACCTCACGTCTGTCTAATGGGCCTGAACAGAGTGTGTGTGTGTGTGTGTGTGTGTGTGTGTGTGTGTGTGTGTGTGTGTGTGTGTGTGTGTGTGTGTGTGTGCAAGGCTATGTTAATGACTGATTGCCAAATAGCTGACTTTTCACATCTGTGTTTATTTATTTATATATCCATTTATTTATCCACGTTATTTATGACCTGTCATGAGTGTGTGTGTCTGTGTGAATGTGTAAACGTAAGTGTGGTGATATTTGCATTTAAGTGAATGCCAAAGGTCAGATGTTAGTCTGATGATTTGGATGAATGAATGTGGTCTGTTTAATAGCAGATATCTCACCCAGCATTCAGTGGATCTCGTCTCACTTCTTCTCTGAACCTAAATCATAACATTTCTCAGTAGTTTCTGGCTTTAAATTTTGTCCTATTTATCACAAATGTCTATTAAACTGCTGCTGTCCCTTTAAGGCTTATTCAAATGTCCCTTTTACCTGCAAAATGAGCCATAATTAATAATTATATTGCATAATTTTAATCCCATGTGCACTAAAAATGACAAAGAGACAGTTTAGGTTGGATCTTAAAATATTCACCTGTTGTGTGTGTGTAACATGCATTAGAATGACAGTAAGCAGGTGTTTTTGTGTCCTCACTCAATAAACACTCTGTTTTAAACATAAGTTTGTAGGCTTAAAAGTTACAGTTTTTTAGAAAGATGTGGTTTTTGCTGTGAGCTTGTTGATGTGATGCTCTCTCTTCCTCTCTCTCTCTCTCTCTCTCTTCCTCTCTCTCTATCTCAGGGATATCACAGACCAAACCACTACATCGCTACACAAGGTAAGAGCGAGCCTTGCCTCCGACATCATTTCCTGTGTGTTTGTAGAGGCAGATGGCCATAGTCCACCGGGTCTTATTTGGGTAGATTGAGTGTGAGTGTGTGTGAGTGTGTGTGTTGCCCTTCCTGTCTTCTGAGCGATTAATCAGGTCTGGTTGAGATGGGCGGCACATGGGCAGCATATTAAATGAACAGATGAACAGAAGCACGATTTGTCACTCGACTAATCTGGTCTGCTGGGGCCCATTGGAGGCAGACGTGACCTCACAGCCAAATTGATGAATGTGTGTGTGTTTGTGTCTGTGTGTATTTGTTTCTGTGTGTGTCTGTGAGTGTTTGTGTATGTGTGTGTGTTTTTGTGTGTGTGTGTGTGTCTCTCAATCTGCCAGTGTGTAGTGGGGAGTTGCATAATTATGTGTTTATTAGAGCATTGCATGCTTTTTTCCTCCGTGTCTCAATTAAAACACACACACACATTCACGAGGGCTCAGCAGGACTCAATGGCAGACTGAAACATCCATCACTCTCTCCTTGGGTCTCGACTCTCCTAATACTTTATTGGCAGAATTGTTTTGCACACAAAATTGCCAATTTATAGATTTACAGTTATATATCCAGTTCAATCATCTATTATCAATCCCATACGGCGCTTTTAACAAACTACTAACGTCCATAGAACATTTCAGCAGTGCAGGTCCATTGCATTACCAAGATACAGTGTGAGAAACATTGTACTTTGTCATTCAATCCATAATTACACACAAACCTGTTGTTACAGCGCTTACACACATGGTTCTGCTCTGGTTCTTACGGTTCTGTAGAGGCGGGTTGAGTGAACGAGTACCTGAGGACTCACCTGCAGTCGCCTGAGGCCCTTTTTCATCCCTTTATCTGCTTTAAGTCTCTTTTTGTTCCATCATTAAATGTGTCGCCACTTTATACATGGAAGTTTTTGAATCATTTTGCTAGTTCTGTTTTAACTTTATTGTAGTTTAATTAATATTTTAAAAGAGCTTTAATATTCATTTTCATGTTAATGAAATTTTGATTTTAGTTTAGTTTTGGCTGATTTGGGTAATGAACAATTATAGCACCTCAGCTTAAATTTATTAAGGTTTATTTAATTTTTAGTTTTTAAAATAATTGTTACGCCTGTATTTTATGATTATAGTTACATTCATCATGTTTAGTGATTTTACTCTTAAACTCCAGTGATCCTGATATCCCCTGATGAACTCAAACTGGGCAGGAAGAGCAGATTTCAGACTCTTCCTCTCCGGACGGCCACGACACCACAGCCAGAGAGACAATATTGATGTTCTCAGAGATCTGCAACGTATAAATAATTTATTATCTTCATTCTGAGCTTGACATGAGAGAGAGACAGACAGACAGACTTTCTCTTAGCTGCAGTGACTCGCGGGAGCCCAATTCGTCCCGAGACACAAGAGAGGTCGAACTGCGAGGGGCTGATGGGAGATTTTTACCTCTGTCTGCTTGTAGCAGAATAATGTATGAACTCTGTCAGTGTGGAGAGATTTGACAGGATAAAAGAGCCTTTCTTTACTCAATGAGAGGAAAAACTTCCTCCTGTTGCAGATGAGAGAGGGAGCGCTGTGTGCGTGTTTGGGTTGTGTATGTTTTTGTATGTTTGTTGTGTGCTTGTGAACGTTTTCACCTGAAAACGATCATGCTGGCATCATTTACTCGCTTTTACCAGGGTAAATATTATGATAAATGTCTTTTGTGCTGCTTCACAGGAGTCAGTAAGTTAGTCATACAGGTTTTAAAGGAGGAAAGGTGAGAGAATGATGAATTTATCATTTTAGAGGAACTTATTTATCTGTTTGTTTGTTTGTAAAGAAAGGTTTGTGTGATGGTTCAGGGCTAGTGTTAGTGTAGTAGGATAGATTGTACAGTTTGTACAGTATAAAAACCATAACATCATGAAATGTCCCCTTAAAACATGAAAAACCAAACGTATGTGTCTCTTAGCTAGACTGACAGCTGCTGGTATGAACCTCAGAGGAAAACACAGATGTGTTTATAGGGCTCAAGCAGCTGGAGTTGTGAGGTATTAGATGGAGCGAGAGAGTAAAGTCTCTTCATCTCTCTCTCTCTCATTCAGCCTCAGCAAGTATCTCACATTAATAATCAGATGTTTGGCTTTTACCTCAACCAGCCTCACGCTAAAGCTACTCTGAACAGCTTAGCAAACGCATAGCAACACCCTGGACATGTAGAAATGTTCTTCTCTCATTCCTTGTGCATGTATTTCAACAGATGACATGGTGTTATGGTTCAGAGCTGGAGAATGTGTGTCACTAACATGTAAAATTAATGAGCTCAGGCTTTGTGTCTATCAGTCGACTTTACATTGTGCTGTTAAAGAAGAATTCAGCCGCACACACACACACACACACACACACACACACATCAGATGAATAATGGTCGGTTTCCAGAAATGTCTGTCAGCAGCTGTCGACAGCTGAAGTTTGTGATACAGGCATGTGTGAGCAGTTTTCCCGCTTTTTTGGCAGAATCTTCAGACTTCAGCATAAAGTTTTTCTTTATTTCTTTTTTAAACTTCTCAGATAAGTTTTAGTAGCACATTCATTTTCTGGCAAATGTGCCGTTAAAAATGTTTTAAAACGAAGCACCGCGTGCGCTTTCCCTTTGAGCTTTGGAATTTTAGCCTGAAATGTTTTGGCAGCGTTGTAAGAATGTTTTTGAAATATTAAAGCCATCGCTAGATTTGAGAGACGTTTTTGTCGCTTGAATAAAATCGGTGACCATGTCTGGTTCTAATAATAGTATTTTAAAATTGTGTTTCTTGAGGTGTCATTCTGGTTAGACTGGTAACGCTAGTACAATCTTCTTTAAAGCCAAAATATTTGATTAACCTTTAGCCAATAGGGTATCAGTCATATTGCTGGCCAATGAATATTAAGTATCAGTCAAGGGATCAGATTCAAGTCAAATGATTACAAATTAATAAGCAGAATTATTAATATCAGAGATTTCTCTGACCAGTAGATGATGCTGTTTTCAAACTGCTTGTATGTCGTGTTTTTTACTGTTTGTGCTGGAATGTTCTGACTAAATTATTGCATCACTGATCGTTCTTCTAGAAAACATCAGCTACTTTTTCCGACAGCCAATTCTTTCTGTCCTTATGAATCAAGAGTTCGCTGAAGTGTTTTAAGCCTTTAAGGGTTTTTGTAACGACAGCTTACAATGACAGGAATGCACAGGAATGTTTGAGAGAGAACCGGAGATCTTTTAGGTGTCCGTCCAGACACCCGAGGTTCCAGAATCATCTCCCGCCGGCGGTCTGTCACACTGATAGCGGTTGTTACTCGTCTGTTTGTACATGTTGTTGGGTGTGTTGCTGAAGAGCGTGTGTGTTGTGACAGGCTGCAGTGTGTCATTACAAACCTACTCAGCAGATGTCCTGCTTGCCTCCCACTACACCGGGAAACATTCCCACAATCCCCTGGGGCCTGTGGGCAGAGTGGGAGTGAAGGCATCTGAGCAGTCAGAGACTGTGAGAAATGCAGGTTTAATCATTTAAACTACACGTAGATGAACTCACACTACCAGAAAATATGCACAAAAAACTAATGACAGAGTTTTTTGGAGCGATGAAATATATTTGCTTGCAACATGTTTAATATATTGTGTGTGTGTAACAACAAGTTAAGCTGTACTTGTGAGCGACAAATATCATCACTATCATAGTAAGATACATGACATCCAACTTGGATTTCTTTAAATCTAATGTCACGCACATTTCTGCAAAGGTTGGAGGACAGAAAATATCACTTGCCTGATGTAAAATCAATAGACATCTATGAAATGAGCCCATAAATATAGTAAAACAAAGGTGTATGTGCGTGTGTGTGTGTGTTAATGGCTTTTGGAGAAGCAGGATTTTGATGTCTTGAGTTTCTTCAGCTGGTTACACACTTTAAGGGCTCATGCAGGAATTAAAACACCTTCTTCATTTGTCAAAAGTCTTTTATTTTAAGTTGGCACTTTATTAAAAACAGTATTAATTCTGATTAATTGGTTCCGTACTGGAGTTTCTACCCATTTGTAATTCTAATGAACAGTGAAAGTTGAATTGTATATGGAAAATCAGACTCTAAACTACTGAGGTGTCACTGTATGTAATAAAACAGACAGACTCCTTCATGACATCATCATTGTTCTCTTGACAGGCTGATCTGAATTTAAATATCCTGCATTTAAAGTCTAAGTCAATGTTTGTAAAAGCTTTAATGTGGTAATAACGCAGTGTTGCCCTCACTGTAACTCAGTGTCACACTCTCAGGGCCTCCACTGTCCTAATGCTGAGGTGTTGCTGCAGTACAGCTTTCAGTATTTCATGACTCTCATTGTTCTGACCACAGGCCCCATGCAGGAAACCGTTGTCGACTTCTGGAGGATGGTGTGGCAGGAAAACACGGCAACCATCGTCATGGTGACTAACCTGGTAGAGGTTGGCAGGGTGAGTATTTATATTTATTTTTAACACTCAATAAACTGTGTGTGTTTACATTATACCAATTAACATTAAAGCACTTACTGTAATAGAAAATGTACAATTTGTGCATGAGGTGTGTGTGTGTGTGTGTGTGTGTTGGCAGTATCTCACTGTGTAAATGATCCATTTTGGGCTTCATCAATGTGAACTGGCAGGAAATTAATCAATAGAGCTCAGTGTAAGACATGAGACACCACTGAGCCCACAGACAAATGCTGCCGTTCATATCATGTGACAATAACATCATAACTGAACCTCTGATTACAGACAGAATGAGTGAAATGTGATATTTGCTGCAGAGCAACTGAAGTGATTTCAAACATTTACAGTGAAATAGTAAATTTGATACAGAAAGGTAATATTTAAATATATGCTTAGATTGTGTAAGACTCCAAAATTTATTCCACATATTTCTGTTTTCCTTTATACACATAAATGAATTTTTGCTCCTAAAGTTAGAAACAGAGCTAAAGGCTTTAAGAATCTATTAAAATAACCTGGAGAAAAACAATGTGATACAACAGTATGAAAACAACACTGATGGTAATTAATAATCACAAATGACTCCTTCTGTAGGTGTTGAGTTCATTAGTTAATTATATTATGTAAATCGTCTTAAATTGAATAATGTAAACAGAATCATCAACGCAGAAGTTGTCTCGCAGAAGTCTTCTGTGACTGTCTGTGGGGTGTCTGTGACTGAGATGATGAGGGAGAGAGAGAGTGAGAGAAAGAGAGAGAGGGAGTAGATGTGTGTGTGTGTGTGTGTGTGTGTGTGTGTGTGTGTGTGTGTGTGTGT
>JBAJNP010005802.1:0-27717 GCA_036877545.1 Yasuhikotakia modesta
TCCTACTGCCAGTTTCTGGAAGACACCTTCTTCAAGCAGTGGTACAGGAAGAAGTCTGCATCCTTCAAGAAAAACATGCTTTTCATGCAGGACAATGCTCCAATGCTCCTTCACCTGATCTGAACCCCATAGAGAACCTGTCCATCATGAAATGTGAGATTCACAAGGAGGGAAAACAGTACACCTCTCTGAACAGTGTCTGGGAGGCTGTGGTTGCTGCTGCACGCAATGTTGATGGCTAGATCAAATTCACTCTATGAGAGCTCTACCATCACAAGGCCAAGACCTCTCATTTCTTTCCTCTCTCTCTTTCTGTGTATTTCCCCGATTTAGGCGGATGCCCTCCCACAGCATGGGCAAGATTTTGCAGTGGCTTACTGAGGTTAGCATCTGCCAGCACCACTACTGATGGCCGAAGCACAGTGGGCTTATTTCACCCTGCCTGATGCATAAAGAGGGAAATCCTGGGCTCTTCCCAATTTGTGCTGCCCAATACTTTCACGAGTGGGAATATAAACCCTGCCTCCCCACCCGTGCACAGGCCACTGAGCTCTCACAGCTGGCGCAGGGACTTGGAAAGCCCCCAACTGCCAAGTGGTGGAAAGAGTAGCGATCGATTGCCTCCTCCAAGCCCTTCCCCAATCCCACCGACAGGTGGCAGGGATGAAAAACCCAGCCACCACTCAGGAACTGGTGAAGCGATCAAGCTAGTGAATGCAGCTCAGCATTGTGTGGCTGGGGGAAAAGCGCCCCCCCCTCCCCCTGGAGGGTGGCCCAGCACCGGAGGAGCGCCCACAGATGTTCCACCCATGGCTGGCAGACTACATCATACTCCTAGACCTCCCGACCGGAGCACTGAAAGTGAATGTGCAGGTGAACAGAAAACTGTTTTGTGCCCTCCTGGACTCAGGCAGTGCGGTCACTCTGATGTTGTCTAAGGTTTTTTTTCAAGACCTTCCTGAGAATCTCCTATGTCCACGTGGACACTTGACAAGTGCCTGCCCATCAGGTGATGATCTTGGCCGGTCCTGGTTCTCATCGGAAGAGACTGGGGGGTGGAGAAAATGTTGTTGGTGGTGCCCCACTCAAAGACGGGGACAACTAGGGAAAAAAAGAGCTAAAAATCTCTACCACATCAGCCTCCTGAAGAAGTAAGTGGGGACTAGAGACCCTCGCCTCTGATCCCGTGGTTGTGGACACCAACCCTCAATTTCTATGGCCCGGAAGGGGGAGCTTCAACACTTGGTCAGTCAGTTCTCAGATGTGTTCTCAACACTTCCTGGGCAGACCAACGTAATCCAGCATGACATTAGGATGATGGGTCATCCAGCAACAGCCCTACGCTGTCCCTGAAGCTCCTCAGCAGGCTATGGAGGGCAAAATCCAAGAAATGCTGAAGTTAGGGTTAATTCACCCATCAAGCAACCCATGGTCCAGCCTGATTGTGGTCCCCAAGCCGGATAGTACCCGCTGCTTCTGCAACAATTTCTGTTGGCTCAACAAGGTCTTTGAGTTTGACAGATATGAAAGGCAGGTCCGTCTTTTAGAAGAGGCTAAGCCAGAGACTGCTTTTTCAACCCCCAGCAACATTCCAGCGGGTGATGGACATCCTACTGAGGCCCCACTAAGTCTACGCTGCATTCTACCCAGGTGATGTAATCATCCATTCGGAGACCTGGGTGAACCACCTTGGGCGCTTGCGGAGGGTACTGTCCGAATTTTGGAGGGCTGGACTAACTGCCAAAGATCAAGGAGGCTCTCACCTCAGAGCCCCTCCTACGTGCCCTCAGTGCTCTGTGACTTTAGCTGCCCTTTCTGTTGCAGATGTATGCCCCAAACACTGGACTGGGAGCCAACCTTTTTGCAGATTCAGGAGGACGAAGAGCATCCGGTGATCTATATAAGCTGAAAGCTGACCCAGGCAAAGAGAAAATGTGCCACAGTGGAGAAAAAGGCTCTGTCAAGTAGGCAGTCCAGGAGTCCTTTTACCTCCTTGGCTGGAAGTTTACCCTGGCCATCGATCATGTGTCCCTTTAATGGTTGAGCCAAGCAAAGGACACGAACACCAGGGTGACCAGATGATTCCTCACGCTCCTGGACTTCCACGTAAAACACCCAGCCTTTAAAGAAGCTGGGTGTGACAAGTTGCATCACATCGCCCCTGGGAAACCGGCTTACCCTTGTCACCGGCTAATCGTTCACAGATGCAGGCAATCAAGAGGCACCTTGAAAAGCCACGTAAGCCCAACAGACATGGAGACCGATCTCCATATAGGAAATACCAACATTATTGTCTTGTGCTTACAGAGAGCAGCGTGTGACCATTCAGCCGGACCCCCACAAGATCACTTCAGCACCCCACACCTCTGCATGAGAATAGAGAGTCCCCTCTTCACCGAAGTTATCAAGTGGGTGCATCACAGCAAAACCGGCACAACTCAAGTTAATTTTTCTGCTGTTTTATTTGAAAATAAAATCCAGCCTCTGGGGAAATTTCACAGAATCCTTGTTGAGTAATTCTTTCCCCCGTGACATAGTACTCACCAAGCACCTCACCAAAGAATCTGCCTGGAAATTCTTGAAGGAATGACATTTTCTACAGGTGAACTCAAAACGGCCACAACAACTTGTTGACATCATAAATTGTGTTGGCTGGAAACCAGCAGGACGGGGCTTTCCCTTTCTCAAATAGCCAGTTTTTGAATTTAAGTTTGGCCATAGCACAACCTACATGCTCTTCATATTTGGGGGCCAGTTTTGTTCACCAAAAATGTAAGGGCACATTAATATTGTCACCTTTTAGCCACAAATAGCCACAAACTCTGTGTGAACAGGGCTTTATACATCCTTCATGTATAGTTAATGATTTACTCTTTGTATTATAGCTGGCGAGCTAGGGCTAAAAGGAGAGGCAGCTTATAGCTTGGGCCTTGCATATCAGCATATAGGAGACCAAACAGCTGCAAAAAAGGTCAGTTTAAAGATTATCTTTAACCTCTGTATATATATTTTGCATCTGTTTTTTGAGTAGTTCACACAACGAAGTTTTATGTTGTTATGTGTCAGTTTCTTGGTGTGTTTAAGAAAATCTGCACAGAGCTTAAAGATTCAGGTAACCTTGGAAGAGCATATGGAGCTATTGGCAAATCTCTAGAGAGGTAAATAAAAACACAGAAATACCAAAATACAGAATCAATTCTTTTAATATATACCTTGCACATTGCAAATAATCTAATCAAATCATTTTAATTGTCACAGCACCTGTGCCTAGGTGAGTGAAATTCTTGGGAGCGTGCTCCAGACAGTGCAGAGACATTTTACAACGGACAACTTACATAAATACAGAGACAATTTACATATAGACAATATTGTGCAGATGTATAATGGGGTTATTGGACATTGTATTATGACAGTGGGCAATATACAGAGTGTAATTGACAATACAATTGTAACAGTGTATAGTGTATTCTGCAGATGTACAAATCTTGGGGTTATTGGACATTGTATTATGACAAAGGGTAATATACATTGGGAAATATACACAATATACACAATATACAATAGTAATATACACAAACATATGTTTATTGCAGTTATTGCATTTCTGACGTACCTCTAGTTGGAAGTACAAGTACGGTTTGAGTTTATTGTGCGTGTTAGCTTATTGAGAAGATTATTGAGAAGCTTATTGAGAAGCTTATTGAGAAGCCGTCCCTTAGTCGGCTAGTGCGGGATCAGATGCTGCGGAGCCAGCTTCCTGAGGGTAACAGAGACAGCAGTTTGTAAGATGGGTGGCTGGAGTCAGTGATGATCCTCCAGTCTTTCTTTATACACCGCTTGGTGTATAAAGTCCTCACTGATGTGGATTCCGAGGAACTTAAAGCTGTTAACTCATTCCGCAGGCGTCATGTTGATGGCCCATTCTGATCATCTAACTTCCGCCTCTCAGGAAGTCCAGGATCCAGCAGCACAGAAGTCTGTGTTGACCTACAGTCTGGAGCTTTGAGACAATTGTGGCAGGCACTATGGTATTAAATGCTGAGCTGCAGTCCACGAACAGCACTCTTACATAGGCGTTTTTATTATCCAGGTGGGAGAGAGCAGTGTGAAGGCAATGGCATCATCTGTTGAGCGGTTGCAGCGATAGGCAAACTGGAGCGGGTCCAGAGAGGCAGGCAGCACAGAGCAAATGTGGTCTCTGATGAGTTTCACAAAACACTTGCTGAAAATTTGTCTTGGGTATGGGCATAATTTTTTAAAATATAAGGGAACAACAGACAGAGGCAGAGGTTGTAGATGTCTGTGAAGACTCCAGCTAGCTGGTGCACAGAGAACATGGCCTGGGATGCCGTCAGGACCCGCAGCTTTACGGATATTCATCCGTTGAAAGGATCGGGTTACATCCGTGATGGAGACGGAGAATGCGCTTATCTCTTTTGCAGCAGCTGGGGGAGGGCTCTCTGTGTTGGCGGTGTTGTGGGCCTCGAAGCGAGCATAAAAGTGATTAAGCTCATCCAGTAGAGAGGTGGTGATAGAGAGTAGCCGATTTATTCCCTCTGAAATCTGTAATGTTGTTAATGCTCTGCCACATGCTTCTTGTGTTATTATTATTGAGCTGTTCTTTGACTTTGTTTTTGTATTGTCGTTTAGCGTTTTTTACAGATTTCCTGAGATCGTATCTGTCTTCTTTGCGATTGTCAGGGTTACCGGATTTAAAAGCAGATGCTCACGCTGATCTCTATTAATCCACGGCTTTTGATTGAGAATGGTCCAGAATGGTCTACTCAGAAGCATATGAAATTTCAGGTCCGGTGAGCAGAATGATTTAATGGAGTGTAGGTTCCTTTCATCACACCATCACACCTTTATTAACAGTTTTTAATAAAGAAACAAATTCCTCGACCTCTGCTATATCACATGAGCTTTCTCGTTTTGTATGATGCACAGAAAAGCCTGTAAGCGTGATGGCCGAATCTGGAATCTCAGCAGACATCTAGGTTTCTGTAAGGCAAATTATGCAGCAGTCCCTTGCTTCTCGTTGATACTGTATGAGATGCACGCCCGCAGTTCATAGAGTTTGTTGTCCAGTGACTGAACATTAGCCAGTAAAATGGTTGGGAGAGGAGGTTGAAGGGGTTGGCGTCTGAGTCTGAAAAGGACGCTGGCTCTTTTGCCCCTTTTCTGGCATCGTTTCCTCGATCGCAGCTGTGCGGTCAAGACAAAGGGCTCTGACGCGTTGTCTAGGAGACCGGCGTTCAGGAACTCAAAGTCCGGTTTACGTTGAGCGACAAAGGAACCAATGTTTAACAGAGTTTGCTTGTTGTAAGCAGTTACATCACACACTAACTACAATACACACATAAGACAACAGAGTAACTACAAAAACAAACAAAACATACAAAAACAGTTGGCACGAAGCTCGCAACACGGCTGCCATGTTCGGCGCCATCTTGGATTAATCAGGATTAAATAAATGAAATAAATAAAGTAAAAGCCAAATATTTATGCATTTATGCAGACATATTTATACCACTTTACTTTAATTATTGCTATTAGTAAAGAAACTTTCAACTAGCATAACAAATAATGTTTCTTAAAAAAATTGCCTTCCATTTCTGCCACATTAGCATCACAAAACTCTTGAGACAAGGAATGAGACCCTGCATTTGGTATGATGCTATGGGAAATGCCTATTATCACGTAGGGAGATGGTTGGATCCAAATGCAGGTTTTTGTTAGAAAATATGGTCGATAACAGGCAGGGTCGAATCACAGGCAAACAGGAGTATATGGGGCAAACACAAACTCAGAATCCAAGAACACAGCAAAGGTCAGGGCAAGCAGCGACAGTCCAGGGGTCAATAATCCAAAGAGCCAAAACACAGGGAAGAACAATCCAAAAGGCAAATCAATGAAAAGGCAAAGCAATACTTTGCAACTTCCTGTTTGCTGGGCCTCTGTTTTATTGTCAGCAAACAGGAAGTTGCTACAGAGGAAGCAGAGGGAACGATCTCAGGCAGTTCCCGGGACAGGGATCCCTTTGCTGGCCTGGTGTGGCACCTGTGGTGTGACAAGTGTCTGAATCTCATTTCTAATCGCTAGTCTATTTGGTTCTTGGATATGCATCAGGTGCACCTTCAAGCATATTAGGATACCACAATGTCTCAACACATCTCTGCAGTGACTTAACATGTAAATTATTCACACTTAACGCTTCATTTGCGTCTGGTGTGAATGCACCAATGGGGAATGCAATACCACCTATGCGCAAAATCTCCTAGGCCAGTGTCTGCACAGCAGTGACACACTTAATGCAAGCAATAGTCATTACAGCCTTTCATCAATACAGCAGGGAACATTCTGTAGTCACGGTGTCAAATGCATTTAATCACAATTGACATTCGACAATACTCCCACATTCCCTTCACATTTGCATAATTTGTCTGTGATTACCAATAATTTAAAGATCTCTTCACCTCAGCATGAGATCAGGGAGAAAGGGCAGGCTAATGGGAGCTTCACAGCCATGATAAGGCAGGAATCACTCATCAAGCCAACCACAGACAACTGATGGCTGTTTGAGTTTGTAAGACATGATTTGTAACAGCTCCTTATATGTGAGGCAGGCAGGCTAAGAAAGCACATCAACAAATTCACATTGTGTGTATTTTGGTTTGCAGACAACAGAATGGTGTCTGATGGATCAGAAGACGATGAGAGCTTACTCATCATCTTACTGATTCAGCAGATTGTGCCTGTAACACCTGGACAGCAGAGGAAGCCCAAGCCCTGTTACTGTCTGTCTGCTCCCTCTGCTTCCTCTTTGCTAACTTCCTGTTTGCTGGCTATATAACAGCATGCCAGCAAACAGGAAGTTGCGATGTATTGTATTGCCTTCCTCATGGTTACCTCTGTTTTCTTATGTTTCCTTGTGGTTTCTGTGTTCACTGTGGTTTCTTGTAGTTTTTGTGTTTTGGCTCTTGTGGTTTTTGATCCCTGGACTATGTCTTGGATTTGGATGTTTTGCTGCCTGCCTCAACCCCTGCCTTGTTTTGGATTATTGTGTTTTTGGATTTGTCTTTGTGGTTCCTGTTTGCTTGTGTTTGACCCTGCCTGTGTGACTATACCTCGACGCCTCAATAAAAGACATATAACCCAGCATATGGATCCGCCTCACATTTGCCTGAACAACCATTTTGTGACAGTGCCTACCTTCAGCAAGGGAACAAGAAAGTTTATTGCAAACTCTAAGAGATGAGCCTCAATTCACTAATTCACAGAAACACCTATTATTGTAAACTAGTCCTAATGAAGGTTCTCTGGAGTCTCTTTGTTAATCATTATCAAACATGTTGAACTTTGAGTTTATGAGTTTGAGTTTAACGTTTGATTAATGTATGTACCCCTGGCTGGCTGTTCTGGCTGCGGCTGAACTGTTTGAACTGTTTGAACTGTTGAACTATTTAACTATTACAAACGTTGGTACATTTCAAGACTTGGTGGAAGGGTGGATTGGACCAAATATTGAAGGAAAAACAATCTGAGAACCCTTTCTATTTTTGTTGTTCAAAAACATATTTTAGGATGCGCTTCATGAAGCTGAGAGAATGCTTAGAATGTGCAGTGTAAGCAATGCATGGTGTAAAACATGGTGTGGTATTAAAGAGCATGGCCTTTTAAATAAGACATTGTGTGTTTCTGTGTGTTACAGTGAGGGCAAACAAACAGAGGCAATTCAATATTTGGAGAAGTCTGCTGAGATTTCTGTGACCCACAACCAGGACAGAAATCTCAAGAAAGCGTACATGTGTCTCGGATCAATCTTCAATTCTAGAGTAAGAATACAGAAAGAAAAAAAAAAGAGAGATAAGAGAAAACATTACCATTCAACTTTATTTGTATTATAGTATGTAGCTTTACAAATATGTGATTTTGTTTCAGTAAAGATGCTTATAAAACAGCTGCCAATATAGGCAGGAGACAGCAAGGAACATAGCGAAAGTGTGTAATTTGTTTACATACATGTTTTCAGCAATCACTTTTATTTAATGCAACTTACAGTGTAAAAATACTTATAAATACTTATCGTATTTATTTTTAATAGCATTTCTAGCATTGTATTAAATGATGCTATAGTGCCAAAGTTTGGCAGCTAAACAGTGTTTTAATATTTGTGTTTTTGTTTATTCATGAGTATAGAGGCAGTATGATGAGTCCTGTATGTATTACAAGCATGCATTTGAGATTGCATCCAGTTTGGCATCAGTGCCCGGGCTGCAGAAAGCTCAGGCATGTGTGGGAACAGCCCAAGCATTCAGCATTCTGCAGGTGTATCAGAAACATATACAGTTCTCTAATCCTCAGACCATAAATAAAATCATTGACTGGAAGGAGAGAGGACAACTTCAGTGAAACTGTGAGTAGATTGTCAGCTGAAGAAGTTTTATACTTTTACTGTTCTAAATAAACGTTTTGGTATCAAGGGTAGCAAACTGCTGCCATATATCAGATGACATATAAACACATGATACCCTCTTTTCCTTTATAGAGAGCAAGAAATTACAAGTGGACAGAAAAAAAAGAAGAAATCACACTATTACTATTTAAAAAACATTAAGAAATTACATTCTTACTATTAAAGCATATTCTTAATTCATTTAATGTGTCACTATTTATTTACCCTCAACTTACAAATGAGAATATCTAATGATTTTAGTGCAGCATCTATGCCTGTTCACTATACCCAGGTCTGTCCTTGGATCTTTCATTTTAAAAACAATGAAGGAGAATAAATTTATTCCTTTAAGCTCCAAAATTATCTAAAGCTATATCATTATGTGAAAACAGAACTGAATCTGAGTCATTATTCACAGAAAATCTTTTAAACCGTTCAGGTCATGATGCACAGCATGCACAAACTTATGTTATTTATGTACAGTAGTGCAAAAATTCGATCTTCAGCTGTATTTATTTGTAGAATAGAAGGCGATAAAGCCTGTCTAGCGTCTACTTTCAATTAAACACTGGCACAACATTGGTTCCTCAGCTGTACTGTTATCTGTGCAATCCCTCCCCTGCACGATCATGAATTGGAACGCCAGTGGACACACGCTAAGGCACTCGTGTCTGGGCATGCTCGGTTTCGCTGTTTGCTGCTTTAATACAAATAGAAGAACCCAAAGATCGAATGCTATGGAGCTATTCGAAACCCTTTATTTGGAGATTTATTTGAAAACATGCGTATACCATGGGTTTGCATTCGCATTTCTTGTGTATATTTTGTTTGTATTTGCTCAATTAATTATTAGGAGAAGGAGAGGAATACGTATACTACAGCCTTTTCCAGGACCACCTGCACACTGGCTTTTGGGACACGTTAAAGAGGTACAAACAACTACTGTAATTAAACAGAAGCGCGCAGCTAGTTTTTACATGTAACGGTAACTTAAAAACATTTTGCTTAATAAAAATATCTGAGCTTTAAACGCCTAACTGTACACTTGTCCTAAATTAGAAACATTTGTTTTCTGAATTGTTATAGTATATTTGTTGTCGTAACTAACTGTTGAGTACCTGAAAGCAAGCGAACAAAAAGTCCAACGTCAACTATATAATCAATAGGTTTGAAGGTAAGTAGATTTAAGTCCAAAGTAGGTTTTGATCTGTTTATTTTTTTCACAATATAGACATTTTATTATAAACAATTTTGCAACTACCAGTCATTAGAGAATTAACATGCTTCATGTATATTAAAAAGAGAAATACAGAAAACATATGTATATCTTATATGTACAGATTTGAATATGTATAACATAAAATACAGAATATGTGGTATTATTGCAAATTTTAATGTTCATTGTAAGATGTATATTAGTAAAACTAATTAGTGGTACTAGGATTGTAATTGGTTATTGGTTGCAAACAATGTAAAGGTGACTTTTGAATGTAAAGGTGGCTGAACTCATAATAACTACAACTAACTACAGGTTGGAAAAATGGACCTTAACTACCCGTCAATGCATGCAAAAGCTTATAAATATCTTAGTGGTTTATGAGAAGGCAATATATCTTGATGGCCTACTGAAATAGTAATTATGTTAAGGGTTGTAATAAGACAGGTGCTCATTCAGGTACTGGCGATCTAGATCAGTCAGGGTCTTGTAGATAATTAGTACAGTTTTGACAGACAGTGCAGTGTTGACAGAACCACGCTAATATTTTGAAATTTTCTCATGCTTATACGGAGTTTGTGTACTAAACTGCAGGGCCACCCAGTAAGGCATTACAATAATCTAGTTTGGTATTAATTAACTTTTCACATAGACAGCATGTGTTATAATTGTGATATATTATTTAAAATAAAAATGCAGTTTTACTAATACTAGAAATATTATTAGAATTAGATGGTATTTTAGGTTGTTCACATGGAAGATTTTGGTCCAATAATTAAAACATCTTAGATTACTTATGTAACCTGGTTCCCTAAGACGCTAGGAAGACAGTGCATTAACATTGTTGTTAATGAATAAATGTTAATGTCCACCACACCACAATGGACAAAGGCCTACTCCAGATGCATCTATTTCAACACTCAGGTATGGGATCTAGCATACATAACATTATTAAATTACCTTGACACTTCTTTATCTATAGTAACAAATGACTAGGGCTGCTCTATGAGCAAACTATGATGCATTGTCCGATGTGATGGTGTGGCAGGCATGTTCATGATTGTTTTATCGACATTTTGTTATCAAAGAAATTCATAAAATTATTACTGCTATGATGTTGACATTACAAAATGACATTAATAGTGTGAAATAACTACAAATGTAATGTTCTGAATAAAGCAACTGCTTTTAACATACCAGACTGCTGCAAAATGTATGAATAAGATCAAATTCACTCATACTTGCCTGAGACATTGTGTATTCACAGCAATGGAACAATTACATAATTGTCATGTAAGGCCATAAACAGAACAGTCTTGTATTAGACTCACATTCTTCTTCAGGAATAATGCAACCTAAAGAACTTGCATAACATACAATTAGAGAGACATTTGTATGAATGAAGCCTCAATTCTTTCCTGAAACAAGTTTTGTTGTCATTACCAGCTGAATAGTTTTCATATATTTAATAGTTTCGCCAGGATGGTACAGATTTGCAAAAGATCGTCAGATGGGGTGAAGAGTACCCCTTTGCCTTTCCACTGTGGTTTGGTCCTTCCGTCTCCTTTTTGAATATTCATCACCCTTCATATGTGAAGACCATTCTGTCCTCAACAGGTGCTGATCTGTTTAATACTGTTGATTACAACATGATTTAAATATTAATCTTTATTATGAAACAAATTTGCCTCTGTATGACAGAACCAAAGGATGATGTTGCATATACATTCCTCCTCCCATGGATAGGTAAGTCAAAAAAGTCACACAAAAAGTCAAAAATTATAATAGTTATGTATAGGATTATAGTTGTTGATGACCATTTAATTTGCCATTTGCCATTCTGTATTAAAAGTGAAATGTGTCATTTTCCATCACTAGCTTCTATATTTTACCCTATCTATGTTGCGAAGCACTGACTTTAACTCTGTTTCAGCAAAGCATATGTTACTATCAGTTATTCAGACCCTCGCTGTCAGGAAGAAAACACAGGGATCCAATAGCAGGGACAAGACAGTTTATTGAGGACTAAATCACAACAGAAACAAACTGGCGGGCTTTAGGACCGACCTGGCACAGGCGTTAGCGCAGCGGGAGATCCGGGCAGCAGCACGGAGAGCGCAACTGTAAAAAAAAAAACAGCAAACAAAAAATAGAAGAAAACCAGGAGTCTACAACACAGGACGAGAAAAAACCAAGACAAGGCAGGACTGGAGCAAAATGAAACAGGACAAGACTAGACAGAGTCGGCAGCAGAAAGTGCAACGATCTGACACAAGTCAGAATACACGGGGGAACTATAAAGGGGGGAAAATAAAGAACAACAGGTGCCAGTGATAACACTAAACCAGATTAACAATGGAACAAGTAGGCGGGTGAACACGGACAGCGGAGCACGTGGGAACTGTCAAAACAAAAGTCATGTGCTCCAACAAGCAACAATAACCAACAGACAACAAACCTGGGGAGATCAGACCGTGGTCCTGACAGTACCCCCCCCAGGAGCGCCACCAGACACCCCAGGGGTGGTGACACCATGTCGTCAGCGGTAGTCCTCATCAACGAGTGGTCCAAGATGTCCCGGGATGGCACCCAACTCCGTTCTTCCGGGCCATAGCCTTCCCAGTCCACCAAGTACTGGAAACCTTTACCCCTACGGCATGCGTCAAGTACCGCCTAACGGTATAAACAGGGGAGCAATCCAGAAGATGCGGGGGAGGGGGGGGCTGGGGTAGAGGCAGGAGGATTGAGGGGGGAGGCCTGCACAGGCTTGATCTTCGAGACATGGAAGACCAAGGGAGGGGGGAGACGCAGCCTGACAGCCACCGGGCTCAACACCTTAGCGATCCGGTAGGGTCCAATAAACCTGGGTCCCAGCTTGTGAGAAGGGAGTCGGAGAGGAAGGTCCTTAGTGGACAACCATACCCGTTGACTGCAGGTGTAGACAGAATGAGGGGTACAGTGGTGATGGGCAGCTGCCTTGGTTCGGCGTGAGGTTCCTCCTAGCCTTCTTCCAGGTGCGTTGACAGCGCCTGATGAAGGCAAGGGCTGACGGAACTGCAGCCTCGGGTTCCTGTGCGGGAAACAAGGGGGGTTGGTAACCAAGAGAACACGTAAAAGGAGCGTACTCTACCCACAAGAGCTGATGGCTCCAGGAACTCGGATTCTGTGATGACAGACAGCAAAGTGCTCTTTCGAGATCCTGGTTGGCTCGCTCGCATTGCCCATTGGTCTGCGAGTGAAAGCCTGAGGACAGACTCAATGTGGCCCCGATCTGTTGACAGAACTCCCTCCAAAAGCAGGAGATGAACTGCCCCCCCTGTTGGACACAACGTCTAGCGGCAGCCCATAGAGCCGAAAGATGTGATCGACCATGATTTGAGCAGTCTCTCACGCAGAAGGGAGTTTGGGCAAGGGGATGAAATGGGCCACCTTAGAGAAGCGGTCCACCACAGTCAGAACAACAGAGTAGCCATTGGATGGAGGCAACCCTGTGACAAAGTCCAAGGCAATGTGGGACCAAGGACGGGACGGGATGGGGAGGGGATGGAGCAGACCAACGGGGGGGGGAATTAGAGGTCTTATTTTGAGCACATGAGGAGCAAGCCAACACGAACTGTCTGACATCTGTCCTCATGGAGGGCCACCAAAATCGCTGGTGGATGGAAGCCAGAGATCTCAGAATTCGTGGATGGCAAATCAACTTGGACGAATGGCCCCACTGGAGGACGTCAGAGCACAGTGCAGCTGGCACAAACAACCGACCCTCAGGACACTCCTCTGGAATTTCAGCTTCACGCCCAGCCAGTCTCACTCGCCGCTCGATCCCCCATGAGAGCGACCCCACCACCACACCTCGTTTGAGAATGGCATCGGCCGGTGACGTTTCCCCAGGGGATTCGAACGCACGAGAGAGGGCATCAGGCTTAACATTCTTGGCACCTGGCTGGTACGAGAGGGAGAAATTGAAACGGCCAAAGAAGATTGCCCATCGGGCCTGGCGTGAGCTCAGCCGCTTGGCCGAACAGATGTATTCCAAGTTCTTATGGTCCATCCAGACCAAGAAGGGCTGCACTGACCCCTCCAGCTAATGGCGCCACTCCCCCAGAGCAAGTCTAACCGCCAACAACTCCCAGTTGCCAATGTCGTAGTTTCGTTCCAATGGACCTATGAGAGAAGTAAGCACAGGGGTGCACCTTCCTATCACTCTCAGAGCGCTGAGAGAGGACAGCTCCGACCCCAACAGATGCGTCAACCTCAACAATGAACTGCCGGGCCGGATCTGGAAAACAAAGCACAGGGGCAGAGATGAAACGGGACTTAAGATCATCAAAGGCCTCCTGAGCCTGAGAGTGCCACCGGAACGGACTCTTGGAGGAGGTGAGCGCCGTGAGTGGTGCAGCGACCAAGCAAAAGTTTCATATGAAGTGCCAGTAGAAGTTGGCAAGCGCCTTGCGTGAGTCAGGGACGGCCATTCGGCCACGGCCTTGACCTTGGAGGGGTCAGCCATTGACCCCTCGAGATAAAATAATGTGCCTCAGAAACGAAACAGACTTGGTATGGAATTCGCACTTCTCCGCCTTGACATACAGATGGTTAGTTAAAAGCCTTTGCAAGTCTCTCCTCCCGTGCTGGGTGTGAACCTGGAGAGAGGGGGAGAAAATTAGAATATCATCCAGGTAGACAAAAACAAACTTGTTTACCATGCCTCTCAGCACATGATTAATGAGAGCCTGGAAGAGCTGGTGCATTGGTTAGACCGGTGAGGTTGCCGGTGAGGTGGTAGTGATGTGGCCCGGGACTTGATGAGGACCAACTGGAGATCTCGGTACTCCGCCGGGACCCCAGAAAGATCAGCTACCTTAACCTGTAACACAGGGGAAACAGAGACATGAGAAGAAGCAGCAACCAGGCATGACACAAGACAAGACGGACTCCAGGCCAACACAGAATGCCCCGATCAATCAACATGAGGGTTGTGCCGCATGAGCCAGGGATGGCCCAGGATGATCACTATCACCCAGCTTGTACAGTGGGTGATAGTAGCGAGGGGTCGATCTGCTATGGACCAAGTAGGTAAGGGTTCGTCGAGTGGAACCGAGGAATGTCCCGCCTGGCGGCAAACTGGGCATCCAAAAAATTCCCCTCAGCCCCAGAGTCCACCAAAGCCCATGCCGGAGTCGACGAAACCTGAAACAAAACAGAACAGTCAAGAAAAAGAAGGGATGAAGGGTGAGAAGTTTTGGAAGTCTTGCTCATCAGGACTCTCTGCGCTACAGATGGGGCTCTGTCCTTTCAAATTCAAATTTTATTAGTCACATACATAATCGTACACAGTATGACATGCAGTGAAATGCTTTAACGCCTGCTGACCCTGAGAAAAAGAGAATGTTATTTAAACATAACAGTTATAAAAACAGTAAATAAGAATCTAAAATTAAAAAGAAAAAATATATATATCTAGTAGGCTAATAAATACTATAGCGTGATTGTGTTGTGTGGAAAAATATACAACAAATTGTGTTTGGAAAACACACTAATAATACAAGCATTACCATGGTAATGATAATAATAATAATAATAATACTGGATTACTGGAATAATACTGGAATAATAATACTTTTACTGGACAAGACAGAACACAATGTCCCGGCCTCCCGCAGCACAGGCAGAGGCCCCAAGCCAGACGTTCTTGTCGCTGTTGGGGAGTTAGCTTAAGCCTCCCCAGCTGCATGGGCTCGGGTTCATCGGAGGAGGGCTCCGCATGATGGGACAGAGGAGTCTGGGCCCTCTCCAGCATCCAGGAAGGGTGAGCCGCCCGTCGTTGATGGCACCTCGAGATCCGGGTCTCTACCCGAAGAGCCAGGTCCACGGCGGCCTTGTGATCCCTGGGCGGCTCACAGATGGCAATCTCATCCTGGATGTCCTCCTCCAGGCCGTCCAGAACCCGAGTACAGAGCGCCTTCTCGTTCCAGCCGCAGGAGGTCGCCAGGGTCTGAAACTCAATGGCATAGTCCGTAACAGAGCGACGTTCCTGCGACAGCCGCATCAACTTGATGGCTGCCTCATCACCCCAGGATGAACGGTCAAACAGCTCAGTCACCTAAAGACAGAAAATGACCTACAGCATGCAGCCCCAGAGTCCCAAACAGCTGTCCCCCACTCGTGGGCTTTCCCAGTGAGCAGGGTAATGACGTAGGCAACCTTGGTCTCCTCACGGGCAAAGCGGTTGGGTTGCATGGTGAAGACCAGGGAGCACTGGGAGAGAAAGGCCCAGCATGAGTTGGGATCACCATCATAAGGATGGAGGTTGTTGGCGTAGGGCTCCAGAACAGATGTTGCACAAGCGGGGGATCAACCGTTCGACCAGCCACGGCCTTCCGCTGCAAGACATCCACCCCAAGGTGAAGCTCAGTCATCCCCGCAGACAGTCGCTCCAACTCCAGGGACATGGCAGTGAGCTGGGACGCATGTTGGCCGAGGAGCGCCCCCTGTAGGGCCAGCGCTGAGTGCACCGGATCAGCACCTGCTGGATCCATCCTGGTCGGATTGTTCTGTCAGGAAGAAACCACAGGGATCCAATAGCAGGAACAAGACAGTTTATTGAAGACTAAATCACAACAGAAACAAACTGGCGGGCTTTAGGACCGACCCGGCACGGGCGTTAGCGCAGCAGGCAGCGGGAGATCTGGGCGGAAGGGTGAGAGGTGGAGCAGCCCAGCGGAGACGGACCGGCGGCAGAGCAGGAGATCCAGGCAGCAGCGCGGAGAGCGCAACTGTAAAAGAGCGCAACAGGAGGTAGTGACACTCGCTACCTCCTGCTCATGCCACTTCTACTGCTTTAGCTCCCATCTGTAAATAAGTAGCTCCCATCTGTAAAAAAGTGTGTAAATAAGTACTGTATTTTAATTCAATTCAGTTTTATTTATATAGCGCTTTTTACAATGTAACATTGCTTCAAAGCAGCTTTACACAAAATATAAGATAAATAAATTTAAGAAAGACATTAATAAATACATTTTAAAAAGAAAATTAATAAAAATTCTACTAAAATCTTGCATTAAAATACACACAATACACACAGGATACAAATAATACACACAGGACAAAATACATACAAGTAATCCATGCTGAAATTGATATCTTGATAGATTCCTAAGCTATGTCAGCAGTCTCCCAGTAAGCAAGCCAACAGGGCGACAGTGGCAGGGAACCAAAATTCCATTGATATATAATTGGAGAAAAAAACCTTGAGAGAAGCCTGGCTTAGCTGGGAGGGCCATTTGATAGAGTCAGTGTTGATATTAGTATTAATCATTTTACCGATTTAAAACTGGGTCTGAATGTGGCAAATATTAAGAAATGTTAAAAGCAAAGTTGGTAGAATATTACAATTGCAGCTAAAACGTTGCTGTGACAGAGCAGGGAACAAATATGAAATTAAAACTATAAAACTAAAAAGTCTAGCATTGATAAATCAGTTAGTGGTCCATTAAAGTTCATTATAATCCCATTGATTTTTCACTGGGCGTCCCGTTCCGGCCCCGTCACCATGCTGGCCACAGGACCATGGATAAAATAAAAGACAGACAAACTTAGTGAAAGCCAGCAGATCTGTTCATATGGGAAGTGTTCACGGTTCTGTTTTTCTAAATTATGCAGCTTATAAACCCCTTAGGGGATCTAAATTCAAAGACTATATGTAGGCTAGATTAAAGAAGTGGGTCTTCAATCTAGATTTAAACTGGCATAATGTGTCTTCCTCCCTGACAATACTATGTAAACTATTCCAGAGTTTGGGTGCCAAATATGAAAAAGATCTATCACCCAGGCTTGATTTTGAGATTCATAATATTACCAGCTGACCAGAGTTTTCTGATCACAGTGAGCGTGAAGGACTGTAATCAGAGGGGAGCTCACTTAATGGCTCACTTAGAGTGCTTGTGTGTTTACATGAACAAGGAATGGTGCAAGAACTCAGTGCTAGTCTCTAGATACTGCTCATCGCTATTGGGTTTGGGACTGTTAGACCTTTTTATTTACCATGCAGACCTTTTTATTTACCACGGGAATTCACTACCATGCTCATCATCTGTGTTTACATTCCACCCAGTGCAAATGCCGGTGATGCACTCTGCGAACTGTATGGGGCTATTAGCAAACTGCAAAACACTAACCCCGATGGACTGCACATGTTTAGGGAAGTAGCAACTGACGGGACGCCAAGACCATCACTACACACTCCAACCAGAAGCTGTGGATGACGTGAGGTGCGTGCGCTACTAACACCAGAGACTCCGCCTTTAGGGCAGGCGACAAAGCGGCCCTAAGAACTGCATGGACCAAACTGTCCCGGGCGATCAGAGAGGCAAAGCACGCACACGCTTATAAAATCCAGAGACGTGTGCGGCCAACTGGTCGATGTCTTCACAGACATCTTCAACATCTCTCTGAGCAGCACCGTAGTTCCAACGTGCTTCAAGGCCACCACTATTGTGCCTGTGCTAAAGAAGTCTCCAGTGTCCTGCCTCAACGACTACCATTCCGTTGCACTTACGCCTGTCATCATGAAGTGCTTCTAGAGGCTCGTCTTGAAGGCGCATTAAGATCCTGCTGCCACCCTCACTGGACCCCCTGCAATTCACCTACCGCCCAAACCGCTCAACAGATGATGCCTTCACCTGGCTCTCACCCACCTGGACAATATAAACACGTGTTCGAATGTTGTTTATAGACTTCAGTTCAGCATTCAACGCCATCATTCCTCAGCACCTGACTGAAAAGCTGAACCTGCTGGGCCTGAACACCTCCGTCTGCAACTGGATCCTGGACTAGCTGACGAAGAGATCTCATCAAACGTGGAAAAAACTAAAGAGATGGTTGTTGATTTCAGAAGAGCACAGAGAGATGTTGAACAGCATGACAGCTCACCTGTGGAGACCGTAAGGAGCACCAAGTTTCTTGGAGTTCACCTGATGGAGAACTTCTTCTGGTTGCTCAACACCAGTTCCACAGCAAAAAATCCCAGCAGCGCCTGTACTTTTTGAGAAGGCTGAGAAAAAGCTAATCTCCCATCCCCCAGCCCCTCACTACCAGACTTTTCAACAACTTTTTCCCACAAGCCATCAGACTCTTAAACACATAATAACGGATTACAAACCGCACTACTGCCACTGGGGTGTTATATTATTTATAAGTTTTGCACATTTCACTTTACACGTAAGCGTGTAACACGCTCTAAAATGCTCACTTGAGCCTCTTGTCTTTCCCTTAGCCTTTGGCATTCTAACTTAAATGCTCTCCCTCCCTTGTGTGTCTGGCAAAACAGACACACAATTCAACATAGTGCCCTTTGCTGAATGAAAGAAGCTAACCCGAGTAGCGCATCTCACATGTAAATAGTTTAAATAGTAAATAGATGAATCCATACAGTTATATAAAAATGCTTTGTCTATGCCATTTATATTAATCAGACATTGAAAGCAAGAAAAAGAATCATTCACTGCTCTTGCCTAAAAATTACTTTTGTATCTTTAACATGAACTCATACAAAGAGCCGTTGTTTTTACTATTTTTACCATCTCAGTTACCATGTGTTGTGTGACTTTTATGCCCCATCCTCACCACTGTCACAATTCTTATCTATATAACCAATAACTACCACTGAAATTACTACTGGAACATAGCATTGTTTCTTTGTAGTTCTACTGAATTAATTAATTTAAAGCTAAATGTAGCTTCTAACTGGCTCAGTTAGATGACAATTAACACTTAAGGAAAATCAATCCATTCTTGTGTTGCTTATAATAAATTGACATGTTGATAACACAAAAGCAATCTTTCAGAATTCTCAAGATTACATGTAGATACATATTGTATGCATTAGTGAGTGGTGTGGAAGTCACCGTTTTTTGTCACTTAAATAACAGTATACTCTCACCACATAAAACTTGACTATTGATTTAATGCATGATGCAAAACATCACTTTATTCCAGGAAATTAAAAATATCCCAACATTTAAATATTGAGGAAATGGCCCACATCACCTTTAAAGGATGTTTACATCAAATTTCAATTTGCTGTTGTTATCACATATAACTGGTACATACTGTCTTCTCAGGGGATGGTTTACTTGTGTCTGCTGAACAGAAATGGTTTCGGCACCGAAGACTCCTCACCCCTGGCTTCCATTATGATGTTTTGAAGCCTTATGTGAAGCTTATTGCTGATTCCACTAAAATTATGCTTGTAAGTTAGAGGGACAGTTAAAAATTCTGTCATTGTTTACTTACCTGCACTTCTTCCAACAAATCTGTGGAACAAAAGAATATATTTCTGAGGTATATATAACTTTTTAGCATATAAAAAGAATATGCTATAAAGCATTTTATTCTAAGTCATGTGTCTCATTCATGATTATGTGTGTTGTAATCAGACCTAATGTGTCAGGTTGAATATGCACAACTCAGAATGATTTCAGAGCTTATGTTAAAGGAAAGATTTTTGGTGAATAACAGCTTCTATTATTTGTGTAAGACTTGGAATATAGAATAGGAATCTCATCATATAGACTATTTGTTATCATCCTTTATTGGAATTTTTATATTTTAGAGGAAAATGTCAAAAGGGTCTGGTAAATAATGTTTATCTTAACATTACATTAAACACTTCATTATTGTTTTTTCTCTCTTTCAGGATAAGTGGGGAAGTCATGCCAGTTCCAACAAGTCATTTGAACTGTTTCAACATGTTAGTCTAATGACATTGGACAGCATCATGAAATGTGCATTCAGCTGTAACAGTAATTGTCAGACAGAGAGGTCAGTTAGTGTCCCATTTGTCTTTAACATTTTTAAACTTTTTTTTAATCTCTTTTATCTCATACTGAACTCATTGCAGTGGAACCAACCCATACATCCAGGCAGTCTATGAGCTCTGTCACCTGGTAAATCTCAGGTTCCGAGTTTTTCCGTACCACTCCAAGACAATATTTCATCTCAGCCCACATGGATACAGATTCAGGAAAGCATGCAATATAGCACACAGACATACAGGTATTTCTTCTTTGATAACCCTCAAACAGTAATATGCCTCATCGGCAGACCAATACGGTACCTGTTTCCACAGAACAGAGCCCCTGCATTTCCATAGATTTATGAAGTTCTACAGATCTCCTGCCTCTTGTGTGTTACATCTCTTGGTTATGTCCAGCTGCCCTGACATTCTAATGTCTTACTATTTTTTAGAGGAAGTTGTCAGGAAGAGGAAGGAAGCTCTAAAGATTGAGAGGGAACAGGGAATTGTGAAAAACAAACGATATTTGGACTTTTTGGATATTCTGCTCTCTGCCCGAGTATGACGTTTCTGTTACGTACATTTTTTATGTTTATTAAGGAAAATAAAAATCCTTTCCACTTGTCATTTAGTGCATATATATTTAGAGGTGTATAGATTTTGAAGGCGACTATATTTGTCCATTGTGTTCTTGCTTAAAGGATGAGCAGCAGCAGGGTCTGTCAGATGAAGACATCAGGGCCGAGGTGGACACATTCATGTTTGAAGGCCATGACACCACGGCCAGTGGCATATCCTGGATCTTGTACAGTTTGGCTTGTAACCCTGAGCACCAGCAAAAGTGCAGGGAGGAGATTATGCAAGTCCTAGAGGGAAAAGACACCATGGAGTGGTATTTTTTAATTACAATTATCATGTGATTCCTTGAACAGTTTTGACATGTAGCATTTATTAAGCAGATCAGATATGACAAAATGCAGATGTAGGACTGATGTTTTAGGAAACATGGCTTTCAAATTGGACTTGTATCATGCACTACTAAATAATGCATTGCTAATGAAATGCAAGAAAAAATACTAGAACATAGTTAATGGTGTATCATAACTGCAAAAATAATATCTCTTTTTAAACATATGGTAGCCAACAGAGGCAATGCACTATTATGGCGTTTAATATTAATTAACTTATTTTATAGTGATCATGATATAAAACTTGACAGAAGTTTTAGTTCCCTTTCTGTCACTCACTTGACATGGTGTTGATGTAGTGACACTAGGGGTTTGACTTTGATAGACAGATCACTCTGCTGGTGTGATCAGTAGTTTTCTGGTTCGATTTCAGCACGACAGGTAGCAACTGAATTGCCCTTAAGCAAGGAACCTAATCCCCAGTTGCTCCCTGGGCACTGCAGGGGTACCTGCCCACTGCGCCGGGTGTGTGTGTATTTACGACTTGCAGTGTGTGTCTACCCCTCATGAAGGATAGGTTAAAGGCAGAGGTCACATTCGGATATGATCAGATATTCGGATATGTCTCAGATGGCCACAATCTCTGCCTTTTGATGTTTGGGCCATGCCCATTTTGAGGGTTTGTGTTCTCACTGTGCCATTGAGACATTATGGGTTTTTTTTGTGAGAATCAAATTATCACTTAGGGTGCTCCTTGTGCTACTCCTCTTGTTGTGGCTGCACACAAGGGCACATCAGCAAGCCCTATAGGTGATTTTGGAGATACAACAGATGAATGCCTACTGTTAAGGGCCCTACAGGATGTCTTTGCCCAAGATGCTTGTCTGAGAGGGTTGAGTTAATGAAAGAGATGTGTTGACTGCCTCACTGAATTTATGATGACAAATTATTTGGCTTGACTTTTTGGCCCAATCAGACTGTGTTGTTGGAACTGATGTTCCATTCAACAGTTCCTCTCTGGTGCATCGCCCTGAGGAAGCTTCTTGCTCGTATTTACCTGGGCAGCTCTTTGTTTACTTTAGAGGCCTGCAGAAGCAGAGGAGTGTCCAAAAAAACAATCCCATTGCATTTTGGATGCCATGTGTGCTGTCTCCTTTTGGAGTTTGTGCCTCTTGTTACCTCTTGGTTCCAGCTATTTCCACATATAAAACCCTTTAAAGTAGGTAGTGGTCTCAGCAATTGTGGTGCTTATTAAAGTGACCACTAGAGTCACTACATTGACACACAGTAAGAGCATAAAAAATATATGCACTTAATGTTATAAGCAGTAGCTATGCTAATAATACTCTGTTTTGGGTTTCCTGGAATATCAATCATGGGGGATCTTCAGAATGTTTACTTGAATCTTGACAAATCCAGTCATGCAAAAACGGAGATGAGCTCAACAAGAAGTTTGCAGGTAGAGTGAGTTAAAGGCGAGATGACTGATCTCTTTAAACTTTAACACAAACTACAAATGACTTTGCACTGACAAATGACAATAATTTATGCTCACCATGCTGGGATCAGGAAATAGTAAAGAATGTATTGCAATTTGGATGTTACTTGATCGTTTAAAATCTTAACAATAAATCTTGTACTGTGCGTCGGTTTTCTTCTCCCTGAATGAGTCAGAATTACATACACTCTAAGGTAGCATATTCTTAAAGGGACACAACCCAACACTGAGTGTGAGAATTAGTAACTTGAGAGTCACAACTTGGGAGTCACAAGTCAAAATTTAAAGTCATTTAAATACCTTTACTTAATGATCTGGACTACGAAACATTGGGAGATTTTATAATGTCTGTTCTTTAAAATTATTTTTTCATTGTTTTTTCACATTATCGGCCAATATCTAAAAAGGGAAATTTGCAATCATTTTTTTTTCAATTCAGTTTTATTTATATAGCACTTTTTACAATGTTACATTTCTTTGCAGCAACTTTACAGTTGTTAAAGTTGTGTTTAAAAAAATTGTGTTAAAAAGTGCTTTATGCTATTTCCATCACATTGCCTTAAAGACATAAACACAGAACAAAATACACAAAATATATACAAGTAATATGTTATATAATTAATATACAAGTAAAACATGTTAGAATGAATATTTTGATAACTGAGGATTCTGTAATCACTCGAAGTATAGAGACTCAGTCTCCCAGTAAGCCAACAGGGTGACAGTGGCAAGGAACCACCTCCAGTGATATATAGAAGGAAAAAAAAAACTTGGGAGGGCCAGTTCTTCTCTGGCACATTAAAGCTGCAATAACTTTCCAGTATATAAACACAGTGTTAGTATTAGTGATTTATATATTTTTATATTTAAAACTACTGTGTCTGATTGTGTTAAATGCTAAAAATGTTACAAGCGGAGGAATAAACTTTAATGCCAAATGAATAAAGGTTAATGCCAAATGAATAAACATTAATATCTTATATGTAATCCTACAAATTTAAACAAGTGCAATCCACTTTATTTGCTGATATCCAATAAACCATAAACAATTTAATCCAAGGTTTTCACAACAGGCGTCAACAAGCAGACAAACTAAACCAAGCAGGAAACCACTTTAATATGCAGACAAATCAATGATAAACGAAACAGTTGATACTGATTACACTTGAAAACAGGAAACTCCAAATATGGGCAAACGGAGAAAAATCACAAGACAATCCAAAATGGGGGTGTGTCCTAATTTTATTAACATTAAAAAAATATAATGCAAAACAGTTAATATTTGGTAGTGAGTTTTTACTTTAATTTAATGATTTGTGTCTTACACATTTGTTAAATCTATTTCAGGGAGGACCTCAATAAAATTCCATATACCACAATGTGTATTAAAGAATCCCTGCGCTTTTACCCTCCTGTGCCAGGAATGTCACGAAAGTTGACTAAACCCATGACTTTCTTTGATGGGAGGACTGTACCTGAAGGTAAGGCTTGTTTACCTACCATGTCTACTTAAGAGAAAAAAAAATCAACTGGAATGTTAATCCAACTTTGTATCACCTTCCCATAAGAAGTTAATAGGTTTAAGTGCTAGATAAGTCAGGACTTATCTTGCAATCATATGCATTTTAAAATTAATAACATTAATAATAACATTCTATTAGTAATTAAACAAAATTATAGTGTGCTATGAACCTGTAAATGTAGAACAACGTATCAGCTAAGGCATTGTATTACTATTCAATCATATTAGTATTAAATTATAATAATGGACAACAATAGAAGCATTACATAGGTGCAATTCTAATGGAACACATGCACATGATGAATGCACTGCATTTTGTTTTGAGTAAAAGTATCTGTTAAACAAATACATATACATGTGAATAGCTTACAAAAATTTTTTTCATCATCTACTCATCTTCACATTGTTTCACATTGCCATTCTTTTATGTTGAACACCTAAAAAGATGTTTAGCAAAAAGGTTTTTTGTCAAGTGGATGATGACCACAAAATTTCAAAATAACAAAAGCAAATTAATTAAGAATATGTTTCTTTTGGTTAGTTAATGTTAATTAAATACTTTTGTTCACAAAGAGAACTTATTGTCAAGTGTTACTGTCAAAACGTTTAAACGGATTTAATGACCTCTCAGACAACATCTGATTAAACATTAACCTTGGTGTATGCAACATGAAGTTTCACAATCACAGGTTCTGTTAATAACATTGAATGTTATCAGATGATCATATAACCATGAACATAAACTGAAAGCCTTAAAATACACTTCCATTTACACTTCCATAGGTTGCCTTGTTGGAGTTAGCATTTATGGAATCCACATGAATGCCACTGTTTGGGAGAATCCATATGTATGGTGCAATTTTTACAAATGTTTTTTTTTAACTTTGCTTTATTATTGTTAAATTGTAAAATTAACATGAATATTTTGGAATTGGGTATGAACCATTGTTGCTTTATTAACTTGCATTTGAGCTGGCATGGACAAATGTTAGCGTGAATTGTCATCTTGTTTATGTGAGCCAGCCAAAGTTACCTTTTGTACAAAGGAGTTAGCATAGTCAGTGCCATTTGATTCAGCAAAATCTAAATGTATATTAAATACCAAAGACAATATAATGATAGCCATTTTGGATATAATGAATGCTTAAAATCATTAATTAACACAAGTAACTAATTAACAAATACAGCAGTAGTAGCAGTAATTAACAGATCAGGAATTTAGTGTCTGAAATGCAAAACAGCAATAACAATCTATCCTTTACATTGTCAGACTTATTTAAGATGTAAAATGTGGTATCCACAGGTATTTGACCCATTGAGATTTCTGCCAGAGAATTCTGCTAAGAGGTCACCTCATGCCTTTGTGCCTTTTTCTGCTGGACCCAGGTTTGTAACTTAACAAGTGCTAGAGAACATGAATAACTTTGCAAGTACCACATTTCAGTTACACTGGAAAAATGGCATTCTTAACTGCTTAGAATATTCTGAAAGCTGTTTGTAACACATTTCAACCAAATTATGTTTATTATGGTTAAATATAAATGACTCATGAAGATTGTTATACATTTTATTACAGAAACTGCATTGGGCAAAACTTTGCCATGAATGAAATGAAGGTAGCAGTGGCTCTGACAGTGAAGAGATATCACCTTATTAAAGACCCAAATCACACACCAAAAATGATTCCTCAGATAGTGCTCAGATCACTTAATGGAATTTACCTTAAAATTAAATTAGTGGAATTTAAGTCATGAAATCTTCCAGGTACATGCTTATAATACAGTACATTAAGACAAATGTACTACAAATGATGAACAATTGGACAAATAGTGAACACAATGTATATTTCTTCATATATCATTGTTAGAATTCTTTACTATGGAGCAATTGACAAAGAATCAGTTATGGTATGACAGTGATTTTGTCTGCTTTTCTGTTTTTAAATATAAATTTGTGAGGTAAATGTTTATTTGCCCTACAATTACACTCATTTAACAACCAGAGTACTCTAATATGCAAATATGGATACAGAAAGAAATATGGATACATTTTAATGGGCTTATGCATAATATGTTAAAAGTATTATTGTTATAATTATAGCACTTTTTGGTTTAATGTGAATGGTTTTAATATTACAGATTTTTAATTAATTTACATAATATAATATTAACTGTAAAGTTATTCTCATTTAACCCATAGGTAAAGAGAATTTGATATACAATAAACAATAAAAGTTAAAACCTTTTTTTGTTGTTTGTTCAAGTAGTATTCATTCATATTTATGAATGCAGGGACTTTTGACCACCACCAACAACAGGCCCTTTAATATGACAGTTAGCAGGGTAGCTGTTTCCATATTCAGTTGTTTTATAGCACTTTACAAAGTTAGATTGTTTCAAAGCAGATTTACATACAATGAAATTACGAACGCTGAAAACAGGAAAATTATGAAACATTATTTAACCATTACCCCGACCAGAATACATCAGAATCAGAAAGTGCTTTATTGCCAAGTGTGTTTACACACACAAGGAATTTGTCTTGGCAACAGGAGCTTCCAGTGCAAAAAATAGAGTACAGACATATGACACATAAGACAAAATAAGACAAAAAAGACAAAGTATAACAGTGCAATATGTAACGCGTAGGCTAGGTGTGGCGCATATGCTTTGCAAGAATACTTTATCCATATGCTAGGTTTCCGTTAATTTATTAAAGTGTGGCATGGTCAGGGACAGGCAGGGTCGAAATCACAGGCAAACAGGTATGTACAAGGTAATCCATGAATCGTAATCCACAAACAAGGCAGGGGTCAGGGCAGGCAGAGAACAATCAGAAACCATAAGAAAGTCCAGGGTCAAAATCCAAACAGGCAAGGCAGAAACAGGCATGGCAAAAACAGGCATGGCAAAAACAGGCAAGGCAAAAACAGGCAAGGCAAAAACAAGGACAGGACAGAACAACATGGGCAAATCAGACACTTCGCAACTCCCTGTTTGCTAGGCTAGGTTTTATAGCTAGCAAACAGGAAGTTGCTACARAAGAAGCAGAGGGAGCCAATGCCAAGGGTAACGGGGAAAGGGCCCCCTCTGCTGGCCAGGCATTACACAATAAGATAAATGAGATAATAAATAAATAGTCCAATGTAACAAGATGTTACTGTTCTACTGGTTCGGGCTGAATATAGCCTGAGGAAAAAAACTGTTCCTGTGTCTCTCTGTTATGGTGGTCGGTGTCCTGTAGCGTCGACCAGAGGGCAACAGTTCAAAGAGAGAGTGGGCAGGGTGTGTGGGGTCCAAAGTGATTTTCTTAGCCCTTTTTCTCAC
>JBAJNP010005803.1:0-27717 GCA_036877545.1 Yasuhikotakia modesta
AGCAGCAATTACACTGTCTGTGCATGACCTAAGAAAGCAGATGGGGAAAATATGTCCACTACACACTACTAAGAGCACTACAAAAAATGGGCACTGGAAAACCATCTGTCGTAACATAAAATATTTGCAATGTGTTGCCTTGCTAAAAGTATATTTTGTCAAAAGTACATGATTATGTTTAAACAGTCATCAATAAACTTATTTTGTTTGCTGAATGGTGTCCATCCATTCATTTTGTTAAACTATTTACAATGTACTCTAATTTGGATACGATAATTCTAATCTTGTATGCTACTTAGGAAACAGTCCATTTAGGTTTGGACACAGTATGACTTTCTCCCAAACTGAGTGAAAATCTACAAGGTGGGACAGATTTGAAGTAGTGGATTTTTGGTTAGGGGGCAGCGTCAAATGAGATTTTGTCCAAGAGTGTTAGTAATAGCAGCTGGACGGTCTGGGAGTTGTAATATTAAGCAGCTGAAGAGAGCAAGCAGACTGGAACTCAGCTTCCCAATAGCCAGTGAATGACAGACTTACTCTGTTGGCCATAAGTAGGCCAATTAGTCTTTTTCCATAACAGAGGCCACACTTCAGTGAACAGGCTGGATGTGAATGAAAGAGATAGGCCAAATGGTGTGGCCTGCGTGTTGTGATGACAAATGGGTCCATCGGTGCGAACCTTAATCCTGTTAAGAACAGCTCAAGGTATCAGTTTCTATTGAGCAAGTATGTGCTAAGGGGCCCTCTTTTCTAAAATGAGTCCAATGTCAGTGCTGGGATGAGCACGGTTGAATGTGTTACTACGTGTGTCCAGCAGATGGCATCAGTGGACCAGGTGTTTGACGTTTGTTTTATAGTGATGGCGGGTGGAATTACAAGTAATACGTAACTATGGGCCATGACGTCATCTACTCTTACCTGCCAGTGAAAGTGCACATCCCACAATGACTTTTCCTCTTACACTGTATGTGTTGGCAAATCAAGTTCTGGTTGGCAAGTTCAAAATAATTCACTGATGTAAAATAAAAAGACATGTAAGTCTTTCTTTATCATAATGTTTTTATGCAGTATGACTAATTTCAACCGCAAGCATAATTTCCATTAAAATGTCACATGATCATTATCACAGTTTGATTTAAACCATTGGTGAGTAACTCCATTTTATTTACTCACCAAACATTTTACTTGTATTTTAGGCTTGGCCCTTGTTCACTTGCATATATTAAGACTCGTTTATGAGACAGTAATCATCAGTCATTTCAGTTCAACATGTCATTCACGCCAGATATTGAGTGTCAATAATTATAGTAACAGTGGCTCTATTCATATGATAATTATATCCTAGTGGGATGTTCCATGTGGTCAACAAAGCATTGTTATGACACTTTTTGTTCTGTACACCGTTGCTATCAGGATTAGAGACAGAGACCTGCCACTAAAGATTTTTATTTTTATACATTTTTATTATACTAAATTTGATGTTTAATGTTTACAAGCTGTGACATCATTGCTCATGTTTGCAAGACACAATATGAAAGACCTTTAAACTTTGACTCTTCCCCCATTTGTGAAAAGATGGACCACTGCCAACTGAACAAGCAGCAGCATTTGGTCAATTTAGACTCTGCCTACTTTATAGCTGCTGTGCAGAGATCAGATGAGATGAACTCCACTGACGCCACGCAGTCGCATTCTGGGGATAGCAGCCCGTGCTGTGATTGAGCACTTGGCCCTGGTCAACCACAGCACAAGAACTGGAACTGACCTCCCGGCACAATCCTGATTATCATCAGAGTTACGTCAGGGGTGGGGGGGTGCCTCAGGACCATTTGAGTCTGCCCATTGCTTTGCACGATCAAAAAGAACAACTGAAATGTCATATATGCAGCATTTGTACTTCAAAGAATGTGTCTTTGGTTACCAGTAGCCTGCAAGATAGTAATACATTAATGACCCTCAGTGTGTGTGTGTGCGTATGTGTGTGTGTGTGAAAGAGAGAGAGAGAGAGAAAGAGAGAAAGAGAGAGAGAGAATAGGGGCCAATCAAAGACAAAGATAATTTCCCTGTTGCGTCAGTCACTCTCATTATCTGGTAGATTTTATCCTGGTCTTTATATTCTCCATTGTCCACTGATTCACTGTGGCTACAGTCATTACACTTCATGACTTATAGCTGGCCCTAAATCACTATAATTGTCTGTATATTGTCATCACTGACACACCCAGCAATGACTAATGTGAGCAAAGGTGTCTTACAATAAAAAGGGGTTTCGGTGGTCATGTGATCCTAACATGGTGGCCCCCAGGAATGACCTGCGATCCATGAACAACAAAATAGCTTATATAAGACTACATATATGACTGTATCTCATGTCACTTAAAATATGTTTATTTACATGTATAGCTTATCACTGAGTAAAAACTCATCCTTTTAATAATGCCAATTTGACATAACCTTTAAAATACACAGTCATATGAATGTATGCGACCCTTCAGGGCATTAACTGTGCAAATTATTTATAGTTTACCACAATATTTTGTTTAGTTTCACCACTTAAAATTATTTATATGTGCAAAAGTTTCTAATCTAAATAAGTTAAAATGTTCAAACTAATCTCAATTGTGATATTTCTAAGCATGTTAGCGCTGTAAGAGAATGACAGCTGCTTAGTTATTTGTCTCGGTGGATTGTCTCTCCGTCTGGGTGGTTGGAGAAAGGAGACGCACAGCCTTCACACCCTGGCACATGTTCCTCTGACCCCACAGGCTGCTGTATCAGTCCCCACCAAAACTCACCCTCCACAAACCATAATATTTTTCCTCAGATCCGAGAGGGCAGGGTGGTACGCCCTCACACTTCCCCGGACCGCTCCACAGACAGCGACTCCACCTGTCAGAGTTCAAGAGTTAATGCCAAGAGCTTAGAGGTTGTTTCCATAACGACTTGGATGTAACTTTTGCTTTCTCTGCCACACAGAGTTAATGCATGTGTTGAAAATATCAATCAACAGGCTGGAAACTTGATGTATTACCAGAAAAGTGAGAGGATTTATGTCCAATCAGAATAAAGATTGTGATATTTTAAAGTTAAGGTAATGCTGTAAGTGGCATTGATTAATAAATGTCATGCATTTATTTTCATTGCTCGTATCAGGACTATGTTATGAGGTGTTTTCACATTTACTTTATGTTTCAGTCTAGTTTTACTTAATCTAGTTGGATGCAGCTGGATTTTGAATTAAAAAATTAAAAAAAAAAAATTAAGTTTAGTATGTAAGAAATCAATTATGGTGGCCTATTAAGCAAGTTTCATTAGCGTCTGATGATAAAATTAAGACTAATTCTGTTTTTGCCAACATTTTAGAAAATAGTTATTCATATTCATTGCATATTCATTCTGATTGGTTTGTTTTTAGATTAGAGGACCATCAGTCAGCTGCTAGGCTAGTTCACTTGCTAAGCTACTACATATGAATACAAAAAAGTCAATAGCATATTTATTTAATAAAAGCATCTTAGTTTAGGTCATTTAACTAAAGTAAATAAAACTTAAGCATTATAGTATTAGTTGTTTTGTTAAGCAAGCACTGTCTCACTTTCTTTCATTCACAGACCATCATATGGGAATCAGTTTACAAACTGACAGAAAGTTATTTACAACTAAAGTATCAAAGACATTTAAAGGCCTCAGGTGTGCAAGATATTTGTCTAGGCACATTTGAGCTGTATGAATGACTTTCAAGCATGTGATGCCATAAATCTCATAAAATCGTCTATTCCAGTGACTAACTTGTAAATTAAACTTTGTTTCCTGGCGGGCTGATATAACCTCAGACACCCCTGACTGCCAGATGCTGTGTACCAGCCAGACAGTGACATTAGAATTGGCAGATTTCACCAGCGCTGTCGCCATCTGACTGTTTGGGAAGTTGACCAAAAAACAATTTATTTGTATAGTTTATCTATTTCATTTCAGCAGGTCCTTCAACCACTGTTAGTTTTTTCACTTTTTTTAGATTTTAAGATGTTATTTCCAACTAATGCTGGTCATTATTTTAGTGTTTGTGCATACTCTAAAAAATGAAATCACAGTAGTTTAAATTTTTATGTTCACAAATAGAGCAATTAAAAGCTCATGTTATGCAGACTAAATGGTGGTATTATTTAGTCATGGTAATGAACCAAATGTTTGTGATTCTTTTTGTGAAAGGCCAGGGCTCTGTTTTACTACCCCGTTCATCCCCTCTGAGGCTTCTGTGAATGTCACGCACTGGGCAAACTAAATTGGCAGTACCAATTAAGATTAAGCAGCCATCTTTTAAGCCTCCCTGAAAGCGCAAACAACTGCCAGGCCGGCTCTCCGAGCACCATGCCTTGTGCGTGGCCTGCTGAGGTTAGAAGCCCGCTGGGATGTTCATCAGGGAACCGTGTAATGTGTTCTAAAATGCCATGGACTTTTCCGTAAGATTTTCTTTCAGAGCATTGAGCTCCTCTTTTAAAAATCCTGTGTTTTCCAGACTACACCTCAGAGAGAACAGACATGAGCGATGTCCAATTAGCCTGAAAACAATGGCTCCCTCATCAGTTTCCATTGTACTCCCTGACATTGTCCCAACAGCTCCTATTACAGCCTCACGGTAAACATGGGGCTAAATTAGACGAGCAGTTGTTGCTATTGTTCAGCTATCCTTGATACCCAAACCCCTCTGTCTCAGTGAGCCAAATCTTGTGCTACGAGGTCCTAGAGGTCCCTGGTGTAGCGTAAGTGTTGCATCAATGACAAGATGATGGGCTGGGTGTGTGACAGGGCCACGTTCTGGACTGCAGGGCCACAGCTCTGACCCAGTGTAGCAGTACAAATAATTAAGTCAAAGACTGAACGCATGACACTGGTCTTCATATGAGTCTTAATGGTATTCTGATAGATGAGTCTAAAGTGATTTCTTGAGTTGGGGGGATGATTAGACGACAGCTGCTGCCCAGTCAGTGGTTTGACTGTGGAGAAGGAGAAGGCCGGTTCTTAGCTGCGTTGATGGAAGATCTTTAATTCATGCCTTAATTAGAGGAACATTAAAAGGCTGAGTCACTCAAGGACAATTGTGAAATCCCACATGCATTTCATGCAGCGTGCCGCCACTTAACATAAGGCAGACGACGCATGAATATTAGACACAGATCTCTCTACTTCTAAATGGGTTGAAAAGTTCAAGATGAATTTCAAGAGGAAATACTTCAAGAGATAAGTGTGTGCTGTTCAGCAGAGCTTTCTAATTTAACTTTTCTAATACTTTTCTAATAGCAATTATGAAAAAAATCCAGAGGAGTAAGTAGGCCCCACCTACTAATGGGAAAAAAAAACATTAGCTCTAAAACTGTTAAATTATCACCATTAAAAGTAGATTATCAATTCAGTATTTGATCTGCTGTGATGTTTGTACTGATGATTAAATGCATGTTTATCATAAAAAAGTTGTCCAATAATTAGATTTTTCCCTCTAGCGAGTAACTATTACTATTTTTATTGTTTCTTATAATGCTTGATGTAACAGTAATGACAGCAGTGCTAAAGATATTAAAATTAAAAAATGGCAATTAAAGAAACAATAAATAGTTTAAACCTACTAGTCTGCCTTCTAAAATTAGATTTGTTTTCCATAGAATCATTCTAGGAAATAGAATTGAAAATCACCTATAAATATGAATTATACAGCCAGTAAATGTAATTCATTGTTCAAATTTAAGTTTTGCTTTTATAGTCTTGAGCAATTTGCATTTTGTGGTTTTTGGTTTGTCTCATGGATCAAGCCCATGATATTTTTGGCAGCTTTAAATTACTTGGGAAATAAAACATTAGTGTATTGCTGCACAACTGTTTCTGTTCCAGAAATATTTATAATATTATTGGTCCTGTCAGGCTTCTGCTCATAAAACAATGCTTGAGTTTTATCCCTGTGAACAGCGAAGAGAGGAGGGCAGCTGTGTTAGTCACATGAGCGCCATCTAATACACTCAGCTCAGACTTACACAATAATTCAAGGATGATATACTCATATTTCACACAGAACAAATTCATATTTAGCTTTAAAGGTGTGTCTGCAAAGATGTATTTTGAACAATGAGGGTAAACTAATGTTGTCGTACACCTAATTTCGCTTATAACAAATCAGGTGTTCACTAACATTAAATTTTGTGTACACATGCACACACATACACACACACGCACACACACACACACACATACACACACAAATATATATACACAAACACACTCTCACACACACACACACATATACACACACACAAATATATATATATATATTTATATATATACACACACACACACAATTATGCTTTTTAATAATGCTTTGCTACTTTTCTGCATCAATTTTCTACAGATCTTACAAATAACAGCCTGACTACAATTCTTACTGAGATGAACTGAGCTACTGCACAAGTATGCATGACCCTGTCATGCATCTAGTAAAAACTGTCATAAGTGTTTATTTAAAATTACCAAATGACTCAGAGCATCGGCGGCTGCGACACAGTAAAAGTGATCCTAGCGTAATGTGTGTGTAATGTGTGTATTTATACCACACTGGCTTCAAAGAATAGCTTACACAAAGTCTTGATTGAATTACACACTGTGTTACAGAATACCGAGGCTGTTCCTGATGCACTGTATTTGTGTCTGTGTGATTTTAAAGCACACAGGGTCAAGGCCAAATCCATGGAAGGAGCTTGTTAAGTGTCTAAGGCTTGTGCTGCAGGGACCATGGACCAATCCATGGCATCTTTACCCTGTAAGTCCACTTGTGGATAGATTTGGGAGCCGGGTAGGGGGTATGGGGGCCTCTCTCCCTTATTTGATGCTCTTTAATTACATCTAGCTTCAAGTCGTTCTGTCTTACAGCAACCAAAAATAAACAAATCGAAAGGTGCTGATAAAAGTGTGTGTGGCATCTGTTCTAACATGTCACGATGGTCTTTGGACACGCACACTTACATTCAAATCACCTCCTCAAGTGTCTGGATTAAACTGTGCTGCAGTTTACCAAAGAACAGAATTACATCGCAAAAGCAATTGTACATACTTGTGCATACTACACTGTGCAAACTGTATTTGACAGAGCAACATTTAACAGCTTTCTGCAGGCATGTGCAGATTTTATTACCCATGCTGTGTTTCTCTAATTTAATTTTCTTTAAATATCTTTTTAATTGTATCTCAGAGATTTTTCTGCAAGTTTATAATAGCCTTTTACGTGAAGTGATTCACAATGTGGCATATATCTGAAGCGAGCGCTGTTCTTTTCAAACACATGCTAAGTCATAACTGTTAACTGATAGTATCTCCTGTTGATAAAGACAAAACACAGTTTACATTGTCAACAGAGGCAAGTGTTATTGGCATTGTCAACAGACACTGTTGTACAGTCACTAACACAGTTATCAATAGTTTATTCGCCATCATCTTGTTTAAACAATTCATACCAGTTCAAATATTTTGAAGACAATGTCATATTTATGTCAAACGGATAGCATTGCAAGCCAAGCCAAACACAAAGAATGTCTCAGTACACAAGATAATAAATTGCAGATTGTTAAATGGGAGATAGATACAGTATCTCCTATTAAAAAACCATAAATGTACCGTATAAATGCTGCTATGGTAATTAATTATTAAACTGTAAATATTTCAAATGAATTCTTTTGGCCAGTTTAGCAACAAAAAATGACAAATAAGGTATTTTTAGTACAATAGTGTATATTTAACCGCAGGACTGAACAAATATTTTCATAAGTATACTTCAGCTTTTTCATGATTGTTCATATTCTTAAACATCTACAAACTTACATTAATGTAGAAATATAAAAAAAAAAACATTCCTCTGGCAAATGTTATATAATCTAATTAGCTGAGCCATGAGTCACCTCTACAGAAAAAATGAGACTGTAAACCAGTAACTTATTGTTTGTATGTGAATAAAGACATGGGTGGATAACACCATGCAGCACACATTCCCTGTGGATAACGGAATCTTTAATGAATGGTTATCAAACCTTCTGTGCCAAATTACTACAGCAGAACACCTGGAAAATAGAATAGCACACATTTCCTCACCGGGCAGCTGTCATTTCGCACCCGCTGTTGTTTTAGTGACTAAAGGATGTTACATCACTTTAATACCTTTTCTCTAATAGGAAAAGGAAATAAACTATAGCCTGTAGCTCATAACCAATAGCATCCCAGATATTAAATTTGCCAGCTGGCTAATTTGTTGATGGGTTTGACAGAAGTACAGCATTGCTAATGATTGTTATTCAGACAGCAGAGTTCTGTAATCAAAACACGGTTGTTATGAATGACTCAGTCTTGTTGTGGCAGATACGCTGAGAATCAGACTATTGACAAATTTACAGTGCCGCCTACAGCAACAACACAAATGCTAATCCAGGTGGGTAGCATCGCAGTCAGTTTATGCAAGTCTTAATAGAAATGCCTGCAGCAAAACGTTTTTCTCCTATAGAACTGCTGTGGAGAAGATTTCTCTGTAGTGTGATGTCAGATATTTCTGGCATTTAGCATAGTATAATATATTTGATTATTAAATGTTCAGGAACCTAATACCTTGTAGTCAGAAAATTTCATCTTTACAGTGTAAAGTGTGAGTGTCAAAAGGGTGTGGTTTGTTTTTAATCTCATTAAATAACAAAGACACATTTATTAGTTATGTAAATTGCCATCAATAATGTTTTAACAAAGTACTCATACTGTACGTAATAGTTTTTACATGCCATCAGATTATTAAAGATAAATAATGGCAACCACCTGGGACAGCACTACAGGATATTAAACCCTGGAAAAAGACAATGTGTGCAAAAAGTGATAACAGGAATGATGTTGAAATATAAACAAGTTATTGCATTATTAGCAAGTTTTAAGCATATTCAGAAGACAAAAAAGAAAGTAAAATTGAGGTAAAATAGAGGCACTGCTCTTATTTTAGCATGTGCACTCTCCCTCTATGGCACCCAGGCCACTCGGGGTGCAGTTCAACTGAAGTGGTCTTGAGAGGAGGGTCTCTGTGGTCCTCTGAGGTCTGTGATGTGTGAACAGCAGCAGATATGTCTCTGGGGTCAATCCTTTAATATTGATTACAAACTGGAGTGGGGCAGCAGGACCGACGGGCCACAGCTGTGGGTTTGCCCGGCTTTGAAGTGACCCGCGCCTGTTGGCGGGTCCCAGGCCCTTGCGCATGAGGAGAGGCTGCAACTATGTGCCTGCCTGTGGGAAAGAATGTCACGCGACGCCACGGCGACGGAGCCTGCCACCGACAAGGGATGAGATTTAGGACAGCCATGATGTGTGAGCCCTGCCAGCGGCAACAACTTTTCCTTCTGCTGATAGAGAGAGAGAGAGAGAGAGAGAAAGAGAGAGGCACATTATTTTTAAGGGCTAAAGGAAACACAGTTATACTGATCACAGGGGATCTTTACAACAGTGGAATTGTCTGGCAACAGTAGCACACACACACACAGATACCAGAGCAGAGTTTGTTTTACATTAAAGCATGACTTGCTCACTGTTTTGTCTACTTAGACTTCAGTCTGAAACATTAGAACAGATGGAAAAATCTGTCTCTTGCACGAGAAGACAAAAATAATATTATTTGTGTGTGTGTGCGGGTCTGTGTGTGTGTGGGTACATGTGTATATTCATGTATAATTATTATTTTATTTGTTTATTTATTCTGCAATTGATTATAGCATTGGATAAATTATAAAAATATTACATAATAAACTCAGTTATCAAATGAAAATAATATTATAATTATCATGAGGGTGTTTATGCTGAGTGTGGGTATGTGGGTAAATGTTTATAGAAAGCTTAAGCTTGTATTTGTTGTGGGTGAAAACAAATCCACTTTGTGCTGATAATCAATATTAAAATGTTATGTTCTCATTTTCAACTTGCGGAGATTATTGCAATACTTTAACTTTTTTCATAAAGTGTGTCTTCTTTACTACTGACCAAAAATTTCAACAACCTCTTAGCGAAGATATCAGAAAAATATTTAATTCATTTAAACAGCAGGGGGTGATCTTACATCAAAGGAATAATACTAAACAGTCAACGTTATAAATGCCATTAGAATAAGATGCAATTCCTAATAACTTGCAATGCAATATGTACTGTAAAACATACATTATTCAGATGATTCTGAAGAAATACAAGTAGCTCTTGTTTGATGCCTTTTACTTTAATAAATACACATCTGAGCTCCATGGGCCTGCCAGTATGTACACCTTAGGATCTGTGTTATCCAATATCTTGACATCAGGTCCACTGTATATTTAGAAGCATTGTTTAAATTGTTCATTATATCAAATGTTTGAATTTAAAATTTATGATTATAATCTTATAAAGCATCTTATAGCATCTTATAATCTTAAAATAAGATTATAAAATGCTATTAATTTATTGCTAGATTAAATTAAACAGAAATGCTATACAGCAGAAACAAAGATAAAGACATAAAGTTTAGCCTGAATACACTTTGAACTATAAACAGGGGAATAACATATAGTGATGCCTTATGCAATGTGTCACAGCAGAAACAGAGAGAGAGAGAGAGAGAGAGAGAGAGAGAGAGAGAGAGCATAACAAATCATAACTGATTTACTGCCTTCACAGCTAATTAATACCTGCCACATGATAAGAATCTATGTGAAATATGTTACACGCGTATCACATTCCTGAGCTGGGCAACCAAACAAAGCACCTTATTTAAGCTTCCCTTAACGACAAAATGTCAAGAAAAGAAAAATTTGTTTCACCTCTCAAACAGTTAGAGTGGTATGAAAGAAATTATAATTATGTACAATTTCACTTATATTACTTTGGTAATATGTTTGAGGCTGATTGCAGTTTGTGTCAGACCGGCAATTTTCTAGTTTGTGTCGTGGTACCGCTCTGCTATCATGGTAAATTACCAATTCTCTATAATTTACTCCTTAAATTTTATATGAACACAAATTTGCTTAATGTCTTTATCAATTATGGGTAGTTTTACCTTTTCGACAATCCTTTGCACCCACAAGGTATTATTTAGCAATTACTGAATATACTCTATGTGTCTGCGTTAATTTTAGCTGTTTTTCTTCTTTGCGACTCTTTAATGTCTTCTTTTAGTAGTGAATGCTTTAATGTTCACAAAGCTAAGTAAAACAGTAATGATTTCTTTCTTACTGAAAAAGCTTTAGGCAGAATTAAAGAATTAAATACGATCCTCTAAATGAGACGTTTCGATTGTCATGTAAACTAATAAAAGAACAAACTGGATGAAAACTGCAGATAAATAGATATGACATTGTGTGCAATAAATATCAATTAATAATTTTCCTCCCTATTAAGAGAGGAACGCAGGGCGAGTCTAATGGCTAGCTGTGTCTATGACATCATCGCTCCATAACAATGATCCTTTGAGGGCCACAGGCTCAGAGCTCAAGGCAATTGGTGTCCATAAGTTTAATTTTGCCATTTTACAGCTATTAGGTCACAACAGTTCTGTGCCATGTTTGGAGGTCACCGTTCTGTGCTGGGGGGAGCGGGAGAGAGAGAGAGAGAGAGAGAGAGAACAGATGGAGCAAGATTGAAAGAAAGACTGTAAACCGAGCGCTTCCACAGAAAAGCTGAAAGCTACAATGTAAATCTATCTTTTCTATCTCAGGCAGTGTGAGTCTATTGTGCAGCTCTTTCTGCCTTTTGATCACGGCACATCTTTTGTTTTTATAAATAGATTCAATTTTAAAAATTTAAGTGGAGGATAAAGTGAGCTATACTTAAACTGTTGCATTCCATGGGTATTTGTATGCTTAAAGTGTTTGTTTTTACAGTGTGCGTGTGTGTGTGTAAAGACATATGACACTCATTCTTATAATACCACATTCAGAGATTAGGTATTTAAGAAAAACTACTTACATTTTCAAACTTCAAACTTAAATGTAAGTCTGTATTAGCCTACCATACAAAAAAATACCCATTTTTTTTATTAATTACTGTAATTAATATATTAATAATAGATAAAATTAGACACTTTTGTTGTTTAATTTATGTTCTCAATATTTATTTTAATTTATTTCCAAAAAAGTGTTATTACTTTAGCTGAATTAAAATATGCTCATAGTAAAATATTCCTTCAATTATAAATTTAGCTTAGAGCAATATAAATGCACATCTCCCCATCACAGTTCCTGCAATGAATAAATTTAAGTTCAGCCCTTCAGTTTCCCTAACAATCGCAAATAGAGCTGGTTTGAACATGAAATAATAACTGTTTTAATCCAAGGAAAACACGATTGGGAGTTCTGAAATAATATGTCAAAGCTATTACTTTGTAATTGAAAAGCAAACATTATTTTTACCTCAATAAAAGTGGTGGCTTAATGCAATTACTCCTGTGATGTGTGATTTCCAGGCATTTTAAGTACTCTTCTCTGTGACCTATTCATTCTTTTTACGATCTGCTTCATAAATGATAGCGTTTTGCCTCAACAGTGCCAGGAATCTTCTCATGTGAGTTATAAGAATGTGTGTTTCAGACATTGTTTCAGACATTGGACTGCAGCTTTTACACGCTCTCATTTGTTTTATTTAATCACATTTATCTTCTGTGTATATCCCGCATAATTCCTGTGCACTGCAAATATGGCTGCCACAGTTCATTTAAGCAGTAATATGATTCTACCTGGCAGTAAACCCTGCTAACTCTAACCTGGGAATTTTCTAATCTGTTTGTACTTGTCATTTGGTTTCCAGAGTAACCCTGACTATTTTGTCACATACTGGAGTGAATTAACCTCAACTCACTTTCAACTAGTGACAGGCTTAGCTTTATTAAATTGGCACAACGTTGTTCCTTTTTTCTGTTGGCCAATGTGTTTTATTATACGATGGGGATTTAACCAATTATTTCCATTGCTTCTTTTTTATAGCCTTTTTTCAGTATTACTGACTCTATATAACAGATATTAAGACTCACTTTTTTAAATTGAAACGCTTGCCTTATAAAAATACAGCTGTGCATAAATGAAACAAAGAAATGCAACATATCCCATAATTTTAAATTGTTTATATATGGTTTGTTGACTAATCAAATAAACATTTCATTGACTGAATAGGAGTTTCTAGTTCCACTGTTTGTGGGTGTGTAGGAAATAATGTGCAGTATGTTCATTCACTTCAACATCTAGTCTTATAAATGCTTGTTCTTAGAATCATTCTTCTTTTTAATAGATACAAGCTCTGCTCATCAATTAGTTTCTGAATAAAAAGCCCTTACAATCATACACCACAGCATTCCTCTAACCTGTGTGTGTGTGTGTGTGTGTGTGTGCGTGTGTGTGTCTGCAAATCTGAAAGCTTTGTACATTCAGGGGTGTTGTTGTACATCTGTCAGTAAGTTGTGTGTACATGCATTCCTGTGACATCATCAGAGTATCGAATCCATCATGCTAAACTATCCATAGACCTTAATCGTTACTGTAATTGATCATGCCAGGTTTGCCTTCTTTTGATCCCCTTTGAAACTGTTTACATTGCAGCTTTATGCATAATTTATCACAGGACCTAAATTAGAGGCAGTGGTTCAGAGGCCTGCACGATATAAACAGGCTTTTCTTCACTGGTGTGGATGAGTGTGTTTGTTAGCAAATACACACCTGGTTACTGTAAACTGTTCTACAGCAACACAATGACTCATGCTGAGGATGTAAGATTTATGAAGCTTATGTGTCAACATTTGTAAACATCGTTGGAAGCTTATATGTATGTAAACGATTGCTAATAATAGATCATCATTAATCATGTACATCAAAGGTACAATACAGAATTTTGGATGGGCGATAATTGAATGTGAGGATGGTCAAAGGGTCACAGCAACAGGTGCACATGAAACAACAAATACGATTGTTACGTTTTACCTGCTGAACAAGAAGAAATATTTTTTTGCTACAACCGCCAGTATGTTACATCATTATTGCTGGACACATGCCAAACCAGGTTGATTTGGCTCTCTTCCAAGTCTACCGCACCTCCACCATCTGCACCCCCGCACTCACACACACCCATTTATGCCGTTACTGTTGTACTATAATTAATTTCATCTTACTGTAAAAATACATCTGCTTGTCTATTTGGATACTGGTGGTAATGTAATATTATGGCTAGTTTTTGTCTAGTTAGAAGAGCAATGAACCGAAAGTGGCATCGCTACTAACTTAACTACATTTTTTGTGGCGTGACAGTAACTGAAATATACTGAAGCCTTTCCAGTAACAAGCTATTTTTACTGCACGCTGTAGTGTAACATGACAAATAACCACATGCTGTTTATTGTGTTATTATACTGTGCACACACGGTCTTGTGAGCCAAGACAGTAATCAAATAAGTCTTTGACAAACAGTGTTGATTATTTAATATGTTTTTTAAATATGTATTATCAAGTTCTATGCTGTCTTTCCAACATCTATTGATTAACTAAATCACCAATAAACAGAATTGATTTGAGGGGCTTAAGAGTCTGGCAATTATTTAATGAAAAGATATTATACTAACTAGAATTTCAAAGAGAAGCTTAACTAGTTATCTACTTTAAATTATGAGTAGCTTGTAGTAAAAGTAGTTTGTGGTAAACTGCAGCTAAATGTAAATCTTACATTATACATTCACTCTACAATTATTAAGAACACTGCCAGCTGACTAACTTAGCCATCATCCCTGAATAAACAGTCATTATAAGGTAGAAAATATGGAGTTGAAAGATGGCCTCCTTTCTATTACTCAGAGCAAATAGGTCTATCAACGAATCAGCCTCACAGAAAAAGGAGCTGCTTAAAAAGCTCATAAATGTCTTTGTTTCTTTACTTTCATGTTGGTTAATCCTGTCCCTCTGGGCTAACGGATACTCCGCATTTGCACTTTGGTGAACTTTAAGATAAAGTTAAGCTGGAGTTGAGGCTAAAGCCTAAACAGTTAATTTTGCTCTTAAAAGCTAATTTTGTTTCTAATTGTCTATTATAATGATCAGTCTGTGTTTCATAACCTTTTAAATACTTCATTAACATTTGATGCATTTGTCAGATGCTGTTATCCAAAGCCACTTCCAGTAAGTTATACATTTTGTCACTATATATACTCGCTGGGAATCTAACCTGCAACCAAGCGACTGCTGGTTGCAGGCGAATGTGGTGCAGTTGCCAAGCGAATGTGGTGCAGTTGCATCACATATACTGCACATCCATTTGTAAGTGCTGCTTTGTGATGTATTTAACAGTACAGCCTTTCCCATACTAACTGTTACCTATTTTTCATAGCTTTACAACACAGTTTTGTTTGTGTTTATGCAATGTGCATTTCAAGTAGCCACTAAAACAATAAGCAACTTCCTTGTTCATTTGTTAACCACTTTGAAAGTCAAATTCTGCCAAAACAATTATGTAATGTGAATGCAAAAATAAATTTTGTTAAGAGGTGTTGCCTATACGCCAACCATTTCCAAACAAAGCACCCTCCTATCTGGTAAACTGCTGGCTCGTACCCTCTGGTCATGTCGTCATGTGTTTAAATTGTGCCTGTCATAAAATAATTGCGTTATTATTACAAGTTGTTTCCCAGGAACAGATATTTAATCCTCTCCTGCTTGTCAGTGCATCTGACATGTAAACAAGCTCTCAAACAGAGCGTTGATTGCTGCTAAAAGTACGGCTGTGTGAATCTGCTTCACAATACAATACAAAATTCACCTTTTCACCCACTTAAAGGAAGACAGGAATGCATGTTCCATCCTGAGCCACCAGCAGCTCTGGGCCCTCAGCAAACATGGAAAACAGTTAATGCCCAATGACAGATTGTCATGTTGTAGATTCCATGAAATGGAACATCATTGAGTGTTTGGAAAAATCAGGAGTGAAACAAGAGAACGTTCTATGGAAAATATGTGCTCCTGTCTCTTCAATTTAAATGAGGATGGATTTACATTTATTCACTTGGCAGACACTTTTATCCAAAGCAACTTACAGTGAATTCAATGTATACATTATTATTATTATTTATTATCCATGGATCAAACCCACAACTGTTTGCTGCTAATAAATTGCTCTACCAGTTGAGCTACATGAACGCTAGAATTTTGCTTGTTTTTTAACCTTTGCTTTGTATGTAAAAATTCCTTAAATGTTATTATTTGTGAGATGTTAATTTGTGTATGCATGTATGCTTAAATATGTATACGCACATTGAAGTGGGAGTGTTTGTGAGTTTGTGTAGACAAGCAAGTGTTTTGCCGCTAGCTCATAAATTGATTTACATGTTCCTGTTCACGCCTAGGCTTCATCGTATATCACGAATGACAGGTGGAGATCGAGGTGCAATAGGCACATTCAGTCTACAAACAACCCAACATTAATCCAGCCCTATAATTGTTTCGAATTTATAGTGTTGCATTGCCTCCGAGCGAACGAGGCAGATACTTGCACAATCTGCGAAAGAGGTGTTTGGATACACACAGTGCTTAGCACAGACATTTTTTAAGCGTGATACAACCAAGGTTGCTGTTGTGCACACACACACTTTCCCTGCATGTGTACCAGGGTTCAGACAGAGTTTGGAAAATGCTTGATTTGCTTTTGCTTTTGAAAGGTTTTTATATGTTCCTGGAAACGTCTAATGCATTGCTTGAAAGAACAAAATTATTTAACATCTAAAATGTGAACAATCTTGGTTCCCGTATTGTGACTCATAAGCACTGGTCTAACTTTGATGTTTTGAGAGTTTTCCTCACAGAATCCAAAATCAACAGTCAAGCGCCAAATGGAAGTTTAAAGAGTGGCTAAAGAGTGTAACAAAATGAATGTTTCCCGGCTGGCTGGTAAATTCATATAGAGCAGCAGGTTTAAACTGAATTGTAAAAATGATCATTTGACCCTTGAGGTAAGCAACGTTTCTGACCATTCAAATTACTCTTTTAAAAATTCAGGTCACAGGTCCTGCATCTCAAACACTTGAAAACACTTGAAATGAAAACACTATTTTGTTTGACAAATGTTTTTACATTTGTGTTTATGAATGCAGGCATGCAAGTTTTGTACAAATACTTGTTCTGTTGCTTCATTTCCGTGACAACCAACACAATCAGGTAAATCCTAGCAACAAGCCATTGTCAAGGTTAATTTTTTATGTTTAAGTTTTTTTGGGTATCTAAATTAAGTTTCAGTCATTTTAATGTAAAATTTTAGCATAGGGTTTGTGCAGCTTAACTGATAGCATTGTGCTTGTATAATTTTTTTACAGGTTCAATACAAACCAAAAACCAACTTATTTAAAAATAAAAAAACGAACCTCATCAGGTGGTTTCTTAAATATGTAATTTCTCTCACACTTCTCTAGGCTTATGAAATGTTATGGGAATTTTATACATTTAATAAATTAAATTAGTAGCTATTATATGTCTGTCAAGTTTTCACCATATGTGCTAACATTTATTTTTTTTTAAAAGCCATGTCTAAACTGACATTAGGATGAACCTGACAGGAGTAAAACAAGAGGTAATCTTCGATTTTTAAGTGATTAACCCTTACGCCATGCTATTCTTTCCAAATGAATAGATAGTCTATTCTGTTAAAGAGACAGACAGCTTGTGTAATCCCTATGTTTTAAAAATGCCCCGGTGCCACATTACCAGGCTCACCCAGGACAAGCCCTGACATCAGCGCCTGCTCCCATCCAGCCTCTGTCAAACTGCTGTCAGTATCTGCTTAAAGGGAAATGAGCATTACTTATGTCCTGATTCCATTGATAGACGGATCTATTGCATACAGTATCTACTGTATAAAGGATGAGAATTTTATGCACACGCCTTCTGCCTGATCTCTGACAAAACAAGCCACGCCGTTCCATTTGCTAAAGTTGCAAAAGAACTAAGTCTGGCTAATATGTTAAAAGAACTGCATCATTGATTGACTGGGCCATTAAAAAGTGCCTCACCTAACATACATCACACACACTGTCAAAAATGACAGGGAAAGATGCCCAAATAAATGATGAGTTCCTAAGATCAAACGACTGGTAGAATACATTGTGCACTGTGAATGCAAAGCGTTCCAGCTTCAATAACAAAACTACTGTAATAGTAACATTATGTGACTTGCACAAGGTTTTATGCTAGCATAACATTGTGACTGTGATTAGCACAATGTTGCAGTAATGTTTTACTTTGCAAGTTTTTTTTCTTTTTTTTATACTTTTTTGTAAACTGAGAGAGTATTGAATTGCATTTATTTAAAGAGAACCAATACAAATCATAAAAATAATGCGTTTTTTGCTTATATACAGTTTAAGCAGCAGTAAAATAAGATGATATAAAGCAAATTTTGATTTGTAATTCAGAGCCTATGATGAATTTTATACATATACTAACCAATATAAAGTCGGTTGGGAAAATGACACACCAGCTAAAGAAAAAGACTTTCATGGTCACATATTTGGTGATTTTAATAAAATATGATTACTGTAACTCCCCTTATCCTGCTCTTACGTAACCTCTCAACTGAATGCATAAAGGCTATTTTGGAAAATGACTGCATGGAAATTCTATAATGGTTTTGCCGTAACACATCCCTGAATCAACGCACTAATGCAGCCGTTCGTTGAAAGATGCCTCCTGGAAAGTCAATCACTAATTAAGGATTTAATAAAGTAATAGAAGATTAGTGGAATCTTATATGAGAAAAACACCAGGGAGTAACCAGATAGTGTGGCAAGGACAGTGCGCCTGCGAGAGACTTATGGCTAACTGCACTACAGTCGTGCTTCATGGCCACACCTGGGTCATGCACTTGGCCTTGCGCACAAAACACACACTGACACACACATATAGAGTGTTCTCTAGGGGCATGAGCTGTACTCAATGGGTTTATTAGTGCCTGTGCAGACATTTTAGCTTCACTTAAATTGGAGCAGCACTTAACTGTGTGATGAAGCAACACGAGGGCCATTAGCTCACACCGACATTCGTTGGGTGCGGAGTGACATCGCCGGCAGCTGCGATTACCAACGCCTGCCAACACTTCCACAGCGAGTGATACGTGACTCCGCTGCGCTCCAGCACCGGGTTTTAGAAGCCTGTGTAGACATTACAAGTTTAATTCACCCATATATTTCCCTCAGATGTCGACCTTAGATAAATGAGCCCACAATTAAGATTTCAAAGCAGTTTCTCTAGACCCTAACGCTGTCAGAGCTTGAAAAAGCTCCTAGCTCGTCCATCACACCAAATGCATGGCTGGTGTGAAGTCCCAGAATGCTCTGGTGTAACTCTACCTGTGGTCTTTCCCTGAGCACCACGTTTATTGTAAACCATTTCAGCATTGCGTATTCCAAATGGTGTGAAAGAGTGGCTTGCTGAAAAGCAAGTATGTCCTTCAGCGCAGCATTGAGTTTCTCTGGTTCTCTTGTTCTATATGCAAGTCTGAATGTGTCCACTGGGCTTTATTACTGAATGGTTAAATCATTTTCAGAATGCACAGTGATTGATAGATCTGGGCGTGTGTGCAGGCAGCCGACCAGCGAGAGGTCTTGAGACAAAGCTTGAGAGTTCTTGCATACACACACGCTTGTCATTTACACTGTTTCGGTTAATCCGTGATGCTGTACGCAGGCGCCTGTGTGTGTCTTGTTAACTGGGTAAATGGTAATGCATTTATATGTTGCACATAGGTGTGCATGTGTTCCGCCTCTGGAATGCGCTGGTCCGCCCGGTTGAGTCGAAATGCATCGAAACTGGAGTGCAAGTATCACCTTCTGAACAGAATGAATCCAGGCGGCCACGGAGAACGCATTCCAATCAAGCCTTACATTTCCTCTTTCATGCACCCAGCAGCAAACCTTAAAGAAAAGGTTTATTAAAAATAGCAATATCGTTCCAAACCTGTTTGAATTCTTCCTTGGAACCCTAAAGGCAGGATGTTGACTGCCTGTCATGCTCTAAAAATTACTAAAAGCACCAGAAAAGCAAATTCCTCATGTGACTAGTTCAGATTTCAAGTCCAATAACATACATTTAGGCTTTTATTAACTAAAATAATCTTTTCTGAACTATAAAATAATCTCACTCATGTTCACAATCAAATGTGCCAAATGCCATTGCTAATAATGTTTCTCATAACTTACTATTATGTTACAAATTTTAAAATGTGCATGTTCTGTCTCTGAATTGTATGAACTGCAAATTTTTTTAATATTGTTTTTGACATTTTTGGAAAACCCTGATCCTCATTCAAATATTATATTTAAAATATTGATTTTTGATTAAACAAAGCATTTAAGTTTAATTTATTTTAAAACTATATTCTTAAGATATGTTGTATTATTATTGGGAGAGAGAGAGAGAGAGAGAGAGAGGGAGAGAGAGCACAGGAAGCTCTGTTGAACTGTAATAATTTTAAGCAGAGGAGATTTCAGGGGTCAGAAGGGGTCAAACACTGCATTTAACCTCACACAACATGAAGAAGAGGCAGCGCAGTGTAACACATGCACAGACAAGCTTAAACTGCAGGCCCAAGCCTAACTGCCCCGCAGCTGTAAAAGTGGCAACAGAATTTGTAGTTTCATATGTAATTTAATTAAAAGATCTGCATGTGGTAAGATTGCCCCATTTACAGTCATTCAAGCACTGGAGTGTTGCATGCTAGGAAAAACTGTGTCTTTGTGTGGTTATACGTATTGTTATCTTGTGATTTATCACGTCTTTGTTTACCTAACTTTGTAAGTCGCTTTGGACAAAAGCATCTGCAAAATGTCCAGATGTAAATTTGCAGGAAATATGCCCATTCCTACTCTACTGTAGCATGATTTAATATAGGGGTTATCACACTTTTACAATATTTTTAACTACAGGTACAAAAGTGTCCCAGAGGTGAACTGAAAGAGGTGAAAAAAACTATTAGTTGAACGGTATGTGCCATGAATGATACTTGGCTTTGTTTCCTGTGAAACTGGCTCCTTAGGCGTTTTGGCCATGTCCCCTCAGGCCCATTGAAACAACACCCATTCCTCGCAAACAGTGTTTGTTTACCTTTCTCCTAGCAACAGCGACATGTTTCCGCGTTCAGTTAACATTTTGGCATCTTGCTCTTCGTCGTTATTGTCTGACCTCAGGTATTAGTCGTCTTGTGTTCTCACCTGACAAGCGTTGTAAATTAGCTATCATTTCTAATTATTTATGACCAAATAACGCTGTGGTATGAGACAGCCAGACATTACATCTCTGTCTATGACATCACAGTCTTTATTCCCACCTGGACCAACACTTTGAAGCCACAGTGTTTGGACTGGAATTAAGGCCGCTAATTAGAGAGTTTGAATTCATGTTTTCAATGTACTGCAGATGTCGGGGGTTTAAAACCCACAGTCAGGTAGAGAATTAAAAAGGCAAGTCTTCCATAAGGGTTGACATCGCATTCAGTGCATTGCAAGTGCTAGCATTTCTCCAACCAGAAATGTCACATCTTAATGATTATATTCTTGCATCAAGTAACTGCACGTAGTTTTGGAGATCAACATTAGGTGTGGTCACTGGGAAGTCTTCAGAGGGATTAAGGAGGATTATAATGAAAAGTAATCAATCTAAACTGTAGAGATTCTGCCTGAGACTGTACTGAGTTCAGGGTGTTTACATTGACTACAGGTACAAAAGTGTCTTCAGATGTAGCATTTTTAAAACTACTATGATGTGACATTCTTGAAGAATTGATTTTTGAATTTGAATATAATGGAGTTATATCTACATTAATCTAATCTTACAACTATAATTAAATGCACAATTTATGGGCTAGCCAATATCCTTGAAACATTAGATGTTTTTAATGATCATTTTTTTACATATGTATCTACCAACAAAATGCACATGTGATTGATATATATTTCATATTTAATAAATTATCATATAATTTATTGATCATGGTGGGAAAACAACATTAAATCTGTAATTACATTGAGCCAAACATAAATATATGTTCAAAATATCAGTAAATAAAACAGAAAAATTCATTCATTTAAGTCTTAACTGTAAAGTTAGTTTAACAAAATTGAATTTATATTAGACATTCCATTATAGTTCTAATTTAACATCTAGTGCAGCACAAGAAATTCACTTCAAATTATAAAAGTAATTGAAGAGAAATAAAGCTAATTCTTGACTAGACTTTTTGCTCCAACCTTAGACACACAACACACGTGTCAAACGCATTAAAGTGATGCAGGTGCACAGAGACCAACAATTAAACGACTTATGCAAAAACATGTCCTGCGTGACCGTCAATAACTAATGCTTATTAGGAGGACTTTTATCTTACATTACGTTATCTTACTTTATTTTACTGTAATCTGTGCTCATTATTCAAAACAGCCATTAATCGGTTTCCTCATCTGATATCCTGATCTACCATACACCTGTAGAGGTCATATATGAGCTAGAGACAGTCAACAAATGATTGCGTCTTGCTAGTCCATAAACTTACCAGGGCTTGTATAGTGTTAGACTGTTTTTGTAATATCACTGCTCAAACTAGTTTATGGTTTGAGCCTCATGGTGTGTGTAATGTGATTTTAGCCCGTCACATTAAGCTATTAGGGCTTCAGGTCCAATAATTGGAGCAAATATTACCTCTTCTGTTTGGATTTTTACAAAATTGCTGCTGTTTTATTACAGCCATTACTTCAGCATAATCCTGTGACTGAATTCTGTGCATTACACATTTGATTTGTTGACTGTGTTGAAGTAATGAAGGAACTATTATGTTATTTGTTATTATTATTATGTCATCTTATACTTACGTTATGATGTATAAAGCATACTTGGCAATGGTGAAAAAACTATAAAAATGTTTCTGTACTTGATTCATGGATTAGCTGTATAAATTACAGTGGAAAATAATTTTTTTATAAATCACTCTTCTCACTCTCTCTCTCTTGGTCTCTCTCTCGCTCTCTCTCTTCTCTCTGTATCTATCACTGTTGCAGTAGAGCAGCTGTGGAGGAACAGGTGCGGGCCCAGCGTCGCTGCGTCGGGCCTGGTTTTCTCAGCGGGCGAGGACCCTGTGGATAATCTAGTTAAATCTCCCTGTAATTCGGGAGGGATTGAGTTCTTCAGATGAGCTAGTGGAAACCTGCTTGGGTGTGTGGGAGTATAGGAGGAACAAACTGGCTGCTTTTAAAACACAGACAGACACATTTACTTTATTCCGTTTTCCTGATGTCTGCTGAGAGCATTGAAAAACCGCTACTGCTGTGCAACTGTGCGCTCAGGAATTGTGTCAGTTCTTTTCATTTAGCATGTTTATTTTTAATAAGTTTCGCAATAAAGGATTTTCCTACCCTAGAAGCAACTTATAACTATGTGTTCACCAATCAACAAAGTCAACAGGCTAGACTGAGAGCAGGCTGAGCCATTTAAAGACACATTACTATGTTTAAAGACAGTTTGACAGAGTGCCAATGAATAGAACAGAGCGCAGGGGGCCTTGGGACATAACATTTCAAAGTGATATATATTTTGACATGAGAAATTGAATATAGCAATATTGTTTACAATATTAACTTCTCTGTTTTGTCTACACTTGATTGCGGCCCTGTTCCAAATTGCGCACATGATATAGCCTATACTTGCAGTCCCGTGATGACTGCTGTCTGCACGTATATATGACCATAGGATGTCCCAGATTAATTTTGCCAAGCCCACACTGTTGCAGACTTCAAAGACTTCTGCTGTCTATACAGTATTATAGTCTATGGAGTATTGTATCACCAAAGTGTGGAATCGGGGGTGGTCCACTTAGGAACCGTGTGGGGCTCCCTAAGTATGTCTACAGGAAACATATGACATTCAATTATAAAGACACATCACATCGCTGCATATAAAGTTAAACATGTGACCTTTGGTGCTGAATACACCAATGACATTATCATTTACTGTCACTCATCAGCGGAAATTGCCAATGCTGTCGCCGTCAACACGAGTAGGAGGCATTAAAAGCAATGTCAAAAACATCAGAACATGTTTTGGTTGACATGCTATATGTAACACACAGACAGAATTCTGACCAAAGCCGTCCAGCAGGCTGTTTCAACACACTCACAGTTCTGCAAGGATTACTGTCACCAAGATAAGAGTGCACACCTTGACAGACTGCACCACTGACAGACACAGGCAACAAGACACGCACACCTCCCCCCAATAACAAATACACAGAGGAAAAAGTAATTATGAAATACGAGAGGTGGAAACCAGTTGTTTATGTCACACATCTGCTCCAAAAGAAAAGAAAAATAATCATAGCATGGAAGAGTTGAAAGATTTATCACCTCAATAAAATGAAGAATGTGTATCATACATCCCAATCTAATAACCACAAAGAAAACTAGGATTTTTTCCTATTAAACGTTTTATGGGGTCCTTTTTCTATAAAAGTGCATGTTAGTGAAATTTTTATAAAATCTTGCTTTCCTGAATAATAAGAGCAGAATTAACTCTTTTGCCTAATATTTTGCCTGATGTTGTTTAAAAGGTGATTTATCCATTTGATGGTCCAATTAATTGCTGTCTGTTTTGTTTTGTCACATTAAAGGCCACATGTTAAGCATTATAATTAACATTCTCTTGCCCCATAACAGATTCAAACATCTGTATCACACATTTGATAAAGGTTGAAATCTTTCATGCATAATTAGATCATCAACAACCTTGTTTATCAACAAGGTGAGAACCTTGGTGACAAGGTGAGAAGGTGATAAACCTAAATATACTAAATATAATATTTTAATAATCATTTAATTAATTAAATAATGTACAATTCAAGTAGAAACAGGTGATGTTTGTTGTCATAATGCTGAGTAGCTGTTGAGTATCTGTGGAACAGTGACATCACAGTGGGCACACTGTGTGCACAAACCCAATTAAACTGAGCTGGCCCACCTCTACTAGTGGAACCATGTTCAAACAAAACTTTTGTTGGGGTTAATCATGCTCAGGTGCAGTTTACATTACCTGGGCAGATGTGGTCGACTGGTTAGTGAGACGGGCTTGTAATTAGTAGGTTGCTGGTTCAATTCCAGCACCTGCAGGTAGCAATTAAAGTGCCCTTGAGCAAGACACCTACCCCCTGAGTGGTGCAGTGATAACCCACTGCTGTGTGTGTGTGTGTTCACTCCTCACTAACAATGGGTTAAATGTAGAGGTCACATTTTAGTTATGGGTTACTGACAAAAACATGTCAATTTCACTTTTTTCCCTTTCAGTGTGAGTACATCCTTTAGTTCTTGTTAGTGATGAACTTCTATATGCTAGTGTATAATTTAGCAAGAGGGTTTAGCAAGAAATGTCACCACAGAAAAAAACATGCAAGTCCACAAAAAAGCCATCATATAAATCCAGAATCCCTTTGTTTAATAATATCACACTGTAAATATTGACTTTGATCTTTTAGTTTTCAGTCATGTATTAATTAATTGTGCTTTAGTGATAAATCAGGGTATAATCTCTATAATATGAGCAGTGTCAACACTCCCTTATAAGGATCATTATTACAAATACCAATTCTGTGCTCTGCTTTCATACAGACTTTACAATGTGGGAAACAGAACAGTGATGAATGGTTAATATCCTTTCTTATCCACTCAAGCTATATGTGTGTATGGTACCCAAAACTCAGTACAACTTGACATATAAAATATTAAATAAAAATTTTATGTTAGTGTAAGAATGTGGGTTTGGTTTATTTTTTGTGTATAAAAACAATAGAAGTCTATGAAATGTACTCATTGAGCCTGGTCATAAACAAGAGCATATGCAGGTATGCACGCATTCAGTTGTTTTTGGCAATGGGTTATTTTCACACCTGTGGAAATTATTTTTTGTGTAATTTATTTTGTAAGATTCTGTCACTGATTGATTTTGTGTGGGGCCTCTTTATTTTGATTCATATATGCCATTGTTTTTTAGAACTAAAAATAAGCATGTCTTGACTGTACGCTCAAAATTAACACTAAACGCCTTCAAGGCAACTGGAGAACAATTAGCTTTTGTGCTAAATCCAAGTGACTCACCCACAGTGAACTTTTCAGTCAGATCATTTCTTAGGCTTTTATTACGCCATTTCAAAATTGTAATTTTAAATTTTTAGTTTTAAGAGTGATTTAAACATATACAGTATACAATATTGCCTCAGCATTTCCCAGTATCTGTGTGGGGACCAGATCAAAATGTAAGCTGTTTACTGACTACTAGTTTTCCAGTCTCATCTGTTCTGTATCTGTGCTGTATATTCAAACTTTATTCCGATTGGTCAGGTGACATGTGAGAACCAACAAATTGTGAGAATTTTTTCTTGAAAAATTACACTTCTTTGAAAGTGTTTGAAATAGCATTTCTACTTTACTTATTCTTCACTTTTTCTTTACTATTTGCATAAGTGTATGTTATCAATGCAACATCCCAAAAAATCACAACTTAACATGACAATCATTTAGTCAACAATAAACCCATGTGGATGTTTAACAGCAAGTATAGCTGCATGCGGGTGCTTGGGATTAGAGAAGAGCCCACTTGTTCAATCCCTAATGCATCTGTTGACAGAGTTACTTACATGATCATTTTCTGACATCATCTACATGATCTCCTGATGGTTATCACATCAGCAGAGGAACATCATGACTCTATTCTGTAATTAACTCTGTTAACTCTGCTCTCACTCATCATTAATAAACAGTGGGGTGGACAGTTTCTTTTTAGTCTGCAGACTAATGAAGAAACATCTTCTGTGACTGCATTGGAAAATCAAATCTTTACCACCCACACTGCAGCACAGATAAATGTGGCAGTACGCTAACATGTCTGTGAGAACTTTGTCTGAAACATTCATGTTTCTCATATTAACTTGTGGACATTGTACCCTTTTCTGACTGAAAACAGTTGACGTAGCAATTGTTCATTGTGGTGACTGGAAAAATTCCACATTGCTTGTTGCACTTTTGAGTAAACGTTTGAGTAATCTCTTTGTGCTAGGTTGCTAGTTTAATTAAAGGAGGCATACATGCTTGAGTTTCTGAAACACAAACAAGAAAGAAAGTTTGAGAGTGACATAAACCCTGACATTCACATTTTATCTCTGTCATCTTTATATTCTTTGGTTTCATCAGAGCTAAGTGCTTATGAATCTCGCTCGCTTGTGATTGGCTCAGTGCCGCGTATTCTGCTTCAGTGAACAGCAATGCAGCAAGGGCCTTCGGGCGCTTAAGCACTCACCTTGTCAAGAACGAAGGCACATCAGATCCTTGAATATGTGGCGGAGTGCCAATCACTGGCAGATAACATCTCGAAGGAAATATTACAGTATCGCAAAGTCAATGTAAATTACCTAAATGTTTATAGCAACGAGGAGCAACACACACGGATTGTTGGCAGAGGAATGCTGGCATTGCTGTTCATGGGACCGTGTTTGCTGATTGTTTTGACAGCTCCACCGCAATATTTGAAGTCACTCGAGTCAATTGGGCATGTTGTGTTTGCCTTTGAGATAATGTCGTTATTGTTTAACAGTCTGGCCATCAAACACGTTTTTTTTAGTCTGATCAACACTATCACATAGAGTATAAACAACATA
>JBAJNP010005804.1:0-15554 GCA_036877545.1 Yasuhikotakia modesta
TGTGTGCTTGTTTGTGTGTGTGTGTTTGTTTTGGTTTGTGTGTGCGTGTTTGTGTGTGTGCGTGCTTGTTTTTGTTTGCGTGTTTGTGTGTGTGCGTGCTTGTTTTTGTTTGCGTGTTTGTGTGTGTGCGTGCTTGTGTGCTTGTTTGTGTGTGTGTGTTTGTTTTTGTTTGCGTGTTTGTGTGTGTGCGTGTTTGTGTGCTTGTTTGTGTGTGTGTGTTTGTTTTGGTTTGTGTGTGCGTGTTTGTGTGTGTGCGTGCTTGTTTTTGTTTGCGTGTTTGTGTGTGTGCGTGCTTGTGTTTGTTTCTGTGCGTGTTTGTGCTTGTTTGTGTGTGCTTATTTGTGTGTGTGTGTGTTTGTTTGTGCGTGCTTATTTGTGTGTGTGTGTTTGTGTGCTTGTTTGTTTGTGTGTGTTCTTGTTTGTGTGTGCGTGTTTGTTTGTGTGTGTGCGCGTGTGCTTGTTTGTGTGTGTGTGCTTGTTTATGTGTGTGTTTGTTTATGTGTGTGTGTGTGTGTTCGTTTGTGTGTGTGTGTGTGCGCGCGCGTGTTTGTGTGTGTTTGTGTGCTTGTTTATGTGTGCTTGTTTGTGTGTGTGTGCTTGTTTATGTGTGTGTGTGCGTGCGTGTGTTCGTTTGTGTGTGCGTGTGTGTGTTTGGTGAGGACACCAGGTGACTGGTGAGGATTCTGATGATTTGGACCCATGGACTAGACGTGATGATGATGATGAAAGTGCTGTGGAGTATTTTGTCCTTCAGGAGAGCAGTGGGTACATGGCTCCCACTCTCCGCCTTCTGGCCATCATGCACACGCTCATCTCTTTCCTCTGTGTGGTGGGATATTATTATCTGAAGGTACATCAGTGTTCATTACTTACAAATGACATCATTCCAACTGTTCAGCTCTTCATTAATAGTCTTTCTTCATCAGGTTCCTTTGGTGGTGTTTAAGCGTGAGAAGGAAATTGCCCGGAAACTTGAGTTTGATGGTCTATACATCACTGATCAGCCGTCAGATGATGATATTAAAGGACAGTGGGACAGAATGGTCATTAACACACCGTGAGTCCAGATGGATCAACATGTTTATCCAGTCAGCTTCAGACAAAAACTGTTGTATTTACTTTCATCTTCATTCTTCTTTTACTGTTATGATGAATTAAAACCTCTCTCTCTCTCTCTCTTTCTCTCTCTCGGCAGATCTTTCCCCAACAACTACTGGGACAAATTTGTGAAACGCAAGGCAAGTGGGAAGGCTGAGATAAATTTTGTCAGGAGTTAATCACATAGTTTAGAAGCTTTGGTGTGTGATGTGATAAGCTTTTCCGCAAGTGTGTTTGTGTGTGTGTCTTTAGTAGATCTGATGGTGTATGTGTGATGAATGTGCTAGTGATGTTGTGTTCAGTGGATCTGATGGTGTCTGTGTGATGAATGTGCTAGTGATGTGTGTGTGTCTTCAGTGGATCTGATGGTGTCTGTGTGATGAATGTGCTAGTGATGTTGTGTTCAGTGGATCTGATGGTGTCTGTGTGATGAATGTGCTAGTGATGTTGTGTTCAGTGGATCTGATGGTGTATGTGTGATGAATGTGCTAGTGATGTGTGTGTGTCTTTAGTGGATCTGATGGTGTCTGTGTGATGAATGTGCTAGTGATGTTGTGTTCAGTGGATCTGATGGTGTCTGTGTGATGAATGTGCTAGTGATGTGTGTGTGTGTGTGTGTGTGTGTGTGTGTGTGTGTGTGTGTGTGTGTGTGTGTCTTCAGTGGATCTGATGGTGTCTGTGTGATGAATGTGCTAGTGATGTTGTCTTCAGTGGATCTGATGGTGTCTGTGTGACGAATGTGCTAGTGATGTTGTGTTCAGTGGATCTGATGGTGTCTGTGTGATGAATGTGCTAGTGATGTTGTGTTCAGTGGATCTGATGGTGTCTGTGTGATGAATGTGCTAGTGATGTTGTGTTCAGTGGATCTGATGGTGTCTGTGTGATGAAGTTGCTAGTGATGTTGTGTTTAGTGGATCTGATGGTGTCTGTGTGATGCTGCAGGTTATAAAGAAGTATGGAGATCTTTATGGTGCCGAGCGGATTGCTGAACTGCTGGGGTTGGATAAAAGTGCTTTGGATTTTAACCCTACAGAGGAAGCAGTGCTGAAAGACACCTCACTCCTCTCGTGGTAAATCGCAACTCACTTATGAGATTGTCTGTCTCCACAATTCTGAAGTTTTCATGTTTGATCTGTTAGATCATTCAGATGTTGTTTGTCCAGGTTAAGCTGCATTGATACTAAATATCACATCTGGAAGTTGGGTGTAGTGTTCACAGATAATGTAAGTGTTCTTTGTTGTAGCAGATCTTCATGATCTCATAAGTCCTTCTCTGACCTCCTTCGACTTCCTTTGACCTCTGACCTTGTTCTGCTCTAGTCTTTCCTGTATCTGGTTTGGTACACCACCATGTCTATACTGGGACACTATAACAACTTCTTCTTCGCGGCTCACCTGTTGGACATCGCCATGGGCTTCAAGACCCTCAGGACGATCCTGTCGTCCGTCACACACAACGGCAAACAGGTTTGTCACAGTCCAAAAACCTTTAATCAGCAATTGACTTTGTAAAATGTTTGTTTTTATGAATTGGTTCATTTTAAGGAATCTGTTGAGATGATTTGTTTGGATCATCAGTGTTTTTGATTTTAAAAAGGCTGGTTTAGTACTCTTGAGTGTTAAGTGTGTTTCATCTTCTGTTTCCTGCTGTCAGCTGGTGTTGACAGTTGGTCTGCTCGCTGTGGTCGTCTATCTCTACACTGTCGTGGCTTTCAACTTTTTCCGCAAGTTCTACAACAAGAGTTCAGACGAGGATGAGCCTGATATGAAGTGTGACGATATGATGACTGTGAGAGACGCATCACAGATCTGTCTAACCCTAACATTCAGCTTACAGTCTGCAGGCCTTGAAAGAGTTCACTCTCTATTCTATATTCACTGTCACACTTACTCTATTCCAGCTACTAAAACCTTTCCTGTCTGTCTGTCAGTGTTATCTGTTTCACATGTATGTTGGTGTTCGGGCTGGTGGTGGTATTGGAGATGAGATTGAGGATCCAGCTGGCGATCCGTATGAGCTCTACAGGATTCTCTTCGACATAACCTTCTTCTTCTTTGTGATTGTTATTCTTCTGGCTATTATACAAGGTACAGCGGTCACATGTACTGATCAATCAGATGCGTCTGTTCTCTGATCAGTCCATCAGATGCGTCTGTTCTCTGATCAGTCCATCAGATGCGTCTGTTCTCTGATCAGTCCATCAGATGCGTCTGTTCTCTGATCAGTCCATCAGATGCGGCTGTTCTCTGATCAGTCCATCAGATGCGGCTGTTCTCTGATCAGTCCATCAGATGCGGCTGTTCTCTGATCAGTCCATCAGATGCGGCTGTACTCTGATCAGTCCATCAGATGCCTCTGTTCTCTGAACAGCATCTGTAATGTTTGTGTTGATGCAGGTTTGATCATTGATGCGTTCGGAGAGTTGAGAGACCAGCAGGAACAGGTCAAAGAAGATATGGAGGTATCGGAGATCTGCAGATACACATAAATGTCCTTCCCACAATCACATTTATCTCATTATTTATGCTGCTGAAACAAATGTCATCACTCTCTTCCCAGACCAAATGTTTCATCTGTGGGATTGGTAATGACTATTTTGACACCACGCCACATGGTTTTGAAACTCACACTCTACAGGAGCACAACCTCGCCAACTACCTGTGAGTGTCACATGATTCGTGCCTCCTGTGATTTTATGATGGCATCAGCATCTGGGTCCTCCACTGACTGAAGTTTGAAGTGTTTTCTTCAGAGTTTAGGAGTAACTTTAAATATTTCAGTTAGTGAACACAATTACGTCGATTTGCTAACACTGTGAAGAGGTTTGATGTTCTCTGAGGTGATCTCTGATGTCTCTGATCTTTTAGATTCTTCTTAATGTACCTGATCAACAAGGATGAGACTGAACACACCGGTCAGGTAAGTTGTGATGTTTTGATCTTACTGAGGTTTAGAGCAGCTGAGGGTTCAAAAGCTGAAACTGTGGGTTTGTCTGCAGGAGTCATATGTATGGAAAATGTATCAGGAGAGGTGCTGGGACTTCTTCCCTGCTGGAGATTGTTTCCGTAAACAGTATGAAGATCAGCTGGGCTAGACTGAGGAATCCTGAAGAGCACGAGAGAGTCTTGGTAGACCACCAAGGTTAATCCAGCCTTCTCGCTTCCTGAAGGTGACACCACAGCATTTGACCTACTGATGTGACCTTCAGAAATACAGTTGTGCCAATTCAATGAAAACTCTTTCGGTTCTCTGTGGATATTTTATTCTGTTTGTTTGAAGAAATTGTTTTCCCTGTTTGGTCAGAAAGAAACTTAACTTGTTGCCTTCCTCAACCCCAAAACTATCGCACAATGTTTTTCATCTGTTTTTGAGAAACTCTTAGATGTGTGAGGTTATTGTACAACCTGTCCACCTGTATATGCACAAGAAACTCCTTCAGTGTTTGGAGTGCATGATGCCAAAAGCCCAGGAGCAGAGGACAGTCTTTGTGTTTAGTTTTGAGATTTGCCTGCTTGCTTGTTTTAGAACAAGTCTGAGTTTTATAAAGAGTTGGTTGGTCTTGCAATGATTTGCCTTCGTGAAGTGCCTTACCTTCATAAGATCTGAGCTATGCAAGATCTGTCGCTCCTCTCTGATGCTGTAGTGCAGTAAATGTCTCTGGTTTGATGCAAGCGATCTCTGGGCTACAGCGGGAGGTAGGAGCCCTGCTGTTGCCCTGTCTCTTGATAAAATGCTCTCGTTTGGCTGTGTGTATGTAGTAGCTTTGCTGAATTGTGCATTTCTTTTAAAAGACAAATAAAGCAATTGATGCAATAATTCACTTTCTTTTAAACAAATGCTTGTTTTACATTGTTCAAAATCTTTTCAAAGTACTGTGAAAATAAGTTTAGTTTGAGAGTTTTCAGTCCATGATGAAAATGTTTATTATTGTCATTCTAATGGATTAATGGTGCTGCTATGGACAAACATGTTTGTTGTCTTGCGATACAGGAACTGAATCATGTGATTTTTGTTTTTTGGTTTGTTTGTTCTTTTCCTTTTTTCTTTTAATTGACACATCTGATCATTTTGTCCTTAAGAAACAACAACACTGTTCTTATTGACACTCAAATGTGTGTGCTTTCACAGTCTGTGTGTGTGTGTGTGTGTGTGTGTGACAAAAAATGCTAAAAAATACACTAAATAATGTTTTTTTAATTGTAAAAATGGAGTGTTGTGCTAGGGTTAGAGTGTGTGTTAGGTTACATTGTTAATAGCTAGCTGTGTATAAAACAATAAAAGTCTATGGATTGTCCCCATTTAGAGAGAGAGAGAGAGAGTGTGTGTGTATGCTGCAGTCTGTTGGGTGTTGTGTGCTCTTTGACGGACTGAAGGAAACGCTGTCACCAGCAGTGGGGTCCAGCTGCACCTGTGACTCGCCCTAATGAGCTTCTTGTGCTGCAGGCTGCACACTTCTGAGTGGTAAACAACATCACTTCTCATTGACACAATGCACACTAGTAAATGACATCGCTGCTCAGTGAGGTATTTAGTGGAGGACAGTTTTGTGTGTTCAGGTTTAAAATGTGCTTTGTGTTGCTTTGCGTGTTGTGTTGTTGACAGTGTGTGGTGTATTGTTATCTGAACACATGACACTTCAGACAGTGTTTCAGATGTATCTGCTGTGTTTTGTGCTGATGTTGTCAGTGTTTTCTCTGTGACATCCGATGCAGCAGCTCCAGGCAAACTCTTCTGTGGTTGTATCAGAGCTGAATCACTGCAGGTTTGCTCAGCTCTGGACGGATTGTGTTTGCTGTAGTTAAATGAAAATTAAATGTCTGTCACTTAAAACCTGAAGGAAACTGTTTGATCAGAGTTGAATCAAAGCATCAATTGATCCTGATTATAGCTGTTTAAAGCTTTAATGTAATTGAGGATGTAATTGCGGGCAGAGAATCTGTGTAATGTTATTATGGATTCTGTGAGCGTCAGAGACCTGTGTGGAGCTCATGACAACCCAAGACATCATATCAGTTTAACTCTGTTTGTGGGCAGAGTGATTGTTTAGTGATTGTGTGTGTGTGTGGGGGGGCTTTAGGGCATTATTTTACCAGTGTGTGGGAGGTTTTAGTATATGTGAGAATGTAACATTTCAGCTGTGTGTGTGTGTGTGTTTGAGAGAGATGGAGCGTTTCAGCTGTGTGTGTGTGTTTGAGAGAGAGCATTTCAGTTGTTATCAGTTTTTCAGTTCTGAATAATGTCCTAAAGGGCCCCTCATAGATCAATCTGTGTGCTTCTCAGTGCTCTCCTCATCTCCAGCCTCCTCCCAATCAGTCGCCCATCGTAAAGGACATCTCAGTTCCTTAACTGATGAACGAGGACTAAGGAAGCTTCCTGAAGAAGCTTGAGCAAGGAAACGTATCTTATGCAGAAAGGAAGCAAGACTTTAACCTTTAGAGAGGAACTCTAGTGTGTGCTCTTCTAAGGTTCTGCTGTGTTTCCAACTTCCAGACACATCGACCCGAGCACTGCTATGGGTACGATGCAGCTGAGTAGAATGTGATCAAATGTAAACACTTGACATTTCCTTTGGCTGTGCATGAGAAGCACATTTCAATAAAAACGTCAAATCAGTTTTTTGCTTTTTTTAGATTTTGTGACGGATACAGTTGTGAGAACCTGTGGAGTCTTCAGGTGCAGATGAGAAGAGCGGCAGCAATCTCCATATCTGATGCCAGTCATAAGATCCTCCACAGCTCAGCTCTGATCTTCTGATTAATCCGTCACAATTTGCATAATATCTTAATGTTAACATCAGTCTTGCTGTTAGCATTTACTATTGCAATAGTCGAAACTTATCATGACATGAATTGTGTTCTATGATCTCACATCATAGAATGTTTCATCACATCAGCTGAGTCCAAAGAGTTTAACAGCCCATCAGAACTAAAGTAGCCTTGAAGCTGCTGTTCTCAGACCTCGGGAGCTGGTAGTTTTTAAAGTCTATATACTTCTAAATTCTAAACGAATTATCCCCAAGTTGTTGATCGCTTCCATTTACTGCACCAAATCTTTCACTAACACATACCTTTAATCTTCTATACATCTAGCAGGAGGAATAATAAATCTCTCAGTCTTTACTAAATGTGTTCCGCTTCCAGCTGACTACTATTGCAGTAAATCAGCACCTTAGTGTTGTGTTGAATTAAGAAGGTTGTTAAAGTTGAAAAGATGCTGATGGCATGTTTCTAACGAGGACTTACTCATGAGTGTGTTTAACATTTACCTCATGTGGAGGGCCATTGATATGTCAGGAGGGGTTTGGGGCTAAAGTTGTCCAGTGAGGAGAAGGTGAAGTTAATTCAGTGCAGCGTCTCTGCTGCTGACAGGCTGTGGGAGCCTAAAAATAAACCTTTGAGTTTCCTGAACACCCCTCAAATCAGCTGTCATCTTGGAAAACTGCACTTGATGGATCACTGATAGTTTGCTGCTGGTAAAAACCTGCTCTGTCAGTTAAGAGATCTTTCCAGTGCAGACGGGAGATTCAGAGATTGCATGTGAAATGTGAAACATGTATTACCTAATAAAAGATTTACAGTGGATCTGCTTTTCCACATGAATGATGCTGTTAGTCTCAGAGGCAGTAATGAGCATCTGTTGTGATGTCACATATCTGAGTGTTGTTCATATGACACAATCACAGCTTGAGCTGAGAGTTATTCTGTGGGTTCTCAGAGACCCTCAAATGATTTAAACATTATAGAAAGTCTGATATTTAAACACACAAGCTGGATATTTTTCAGTTCCGTGAACGTCTTGACATTAACAGCTGATAAAGTCAATGGCTCCAATAGATTTATGTTTGTTCAACATGCTCCATGTTAATAATGCAGCATCTGTAAAGGGCAAATGAGGCTTCAGTCTGTCAGCTGCTCCCCTGTGTCTGCTGAGGGTTCTTCTGCCACTACTGTGTTCCTCTGTCTGTGCCAGTGATGCAGTCAAGTGCAGCGCATCTCATGCCAGCTCAGATACGCTGGACTCAGCTACAACACTGGTCTGTGCTGAGATTTTGTCTGTTACCGCTGAGGGTTCCTCTGTCAATCCCATAAAATATACATTATTTTATCTAAATAAAGAATTTTAGTGAGCACCTGAACTCATGCAAACACAAGGTCCAGATACGCGCCAAGCACTGAACACAGTCTTGCAAATCTGAGCATTAACCGTTTTATATTAATAATATATGAAATACAGGCCAGTCGGTATTAGGAACTCAATGCCGAGATCTATCTACAGCAGCTTCTGCCCTGTATTAGACAAACCTGTAACACAAACAGGTTTTAGAACCTCATACACATCTGAATTCATTTCACTGGGCTGTGTTAGCTGGATTTAAGAGAATGTCAAACATTGTATTTTAGTTTGAGTCTGCATATGAACATTTTTATGTTTTAAAAGCAACAGGTCCACAATTACAGTGTATGTGTAACCTACACAGAAAGCTTTAATACCGCTTCGTAAGATTTGTGAAGGGTGATGTATTTGTCAGTTATGATTTCTCCATATCGACTGGTAAAACAACAATTTTATTTAAAACACAGTGACAGGCCTGTTATCTCCAGACACACACTCGGAGGAGAATGACTGAGTCACAGACAAACAAAATCTAACGCCGTTTGGATACCTGCAAACAATTGAATCAGTCTTTTGTAGCTGCTTTATCTCTGCAGACGGTCTGTAGAGCTCAGGACAAAAGCTGAACTTCAGGATGGGTCATTAACCCGTTATTTATGAAGAAGAGATGTTTGACTGACCACTATCTTTCACACACACACTTTCTGGTCTTTTGTATATCTGTGACCTTTCCATGGCCTTCTCAGTCTTATGTGAAAATTGTTTTAATTGACCGATTTGCTAAATAATCATTTAGCGCTTATTTATGATAATAAATCATACATTTGTATGACTGATTTTACAGGTTCTCTCAGATTGTACAAGTTTCTCTGGTGAGTTGCAAATGTTTTTATAATTTAACTAAATCATGTTTTATTAAAAAGACAACACATCAACACAGAAAGCAAAACACTCATGTTCAGATTTTAAAAGTAATTATTAGTATATTTAATGAATAATTATGGGATTACTATGTTTATGTTCTGTTATCTTTATAGTTACAGTTTCTCTGCCACCTTTTCTCTCTCTCACTCTGTTCATTCTCCTGGAACATAACACTGTGTTGCGCCCTGTGGGAGTTTTTCTCAAGCGCGTCGTCCACTGCACGTGTGCCTGTGAGAGAGCAGCAGCGGTCGCATTACATGCCTCTTATTGCATTCAGCGCTGGAAAGTTAAAAGACTGCAGTTCTGCACTGGATGATCAGGATGTTTTTGATCTGGGGGTCTCTCTCGCGCTAAAGTGATGGATTAACAGTTCTGTGATAGTAAGCGTAAACATTTTTATTACGTATATTTAGGCTTCGTTAAACAATGATAATGCATTTGTAATCTGATGTTGCAGTGCTAACCATCCCTGGAGAAGAATATACAGAAAGTGTCTCGCTATGGCTGCCAGTAACAGGAAGTTTTACCTGTAAGTAAAGTGTTTGTTTATTTGAATGACAGATCTTGTGTATCCCTAACCTAAGGTATCTCTGTATCTGTATGCAACAATTATTTTTGCCCATTAAATGGATCTTAGTACTATTCAAAATGGAAAACTCAACAGTCAGATTGAATGTACTCAAATGTGTATCTGTGTTGATATAAGAATTAATGAAGCTGCGTTTACTGCAGTTATGGTGCTGGAATAGTGATTGGTTGATGCGGGTTTGCTGCAGGTTGGATACTGGTTAAATGCTGGTTTGTTGTTTGTCTAGCTGGTGAACTTGCATTATATTAAGCAGTTTTTGACTAATGCAACACTAGTGTAGTCCACAGTGATGCTTTATACTGTACAGTACACTGCTTACAATATAAGAAGAAGAATAGAATATAAAAAGGCTAGTATACTATAGACTAGTGTGATAGTGAGCTACGTGTTTGTCACAGGACCCTACCACTGGTGCTGATGTAGCTGGTGGTGTCCAGAATATTCAAACTGTGTGCTCTGCTCATATACTTCATTATGGCAATTAAAGTTAATTATCCATGTATTCTGTGCATACAGGGAATCTGCGTTATTCACATTATTCACATTGTACATATACCATCATATCATACATAATATCACATAAATGCGTCACATGTGCTATCAGTCCACTAGACCGAAAATATATGTTATTGCTAACATTGAGAGGGAACAACAATGAAAAATTTCTTCAGAATAATTTTTGCACCTGGATTTGTGTGTGAGCCTCAGGATTAATCACACATGAGCAGAACACAGATTTGAGGCAGTCAGGCGTGATTTTAACGAGTGCATGCAGAGCTCTTTAATAATGAAGGACTGAAGACATGTATTCTGCACCCCTGTGAAGCACCAGAGACTTCTGAAACATAATATCAGAGGTTTTATATCACTTAATTAAACTTAAAACTCAGAAATATTATGAGGGAAACAGGCAAAAGTTATGGATGATGTACAAGTAAAATATCAAGGCTAAATAAATCCATCTTTCTTTTAGTTTGATCAGCAGGATGTAAAGTGTGTCAGTGACATCATTCAATATACATCATAACTTATTCTACTTCCACAGAAATCTGTCCACACATGACTTCAGATTCCAAACACTGATATACTGAAAGACCTGCATAAAACTGGTCTATTAAATCTAAAATTGTTTCATCTAAATGTTTTTGTTGCTGAATTTGAAGATTCATGTGTTCAGAGTAAATACAGTGGCCCTGAAAATGTTTGGACACCCAAGTCTAAAACGCCTGAATGTCATTAGATTACAAAATATCAGGTTTTATCTGCAGACAAATGTGTTAGATGCTTTTCTTGCGTCTAATTTCAATTTGCAATAATATCTAATCAGCCGGGTCCAGCTGCACCTGTGACTCGCCCTAATGAGCTTCTTGTGCTGCAGGCTGCACACTTCTGAGTGGTAAACAACATCACTTCTCATTGACACAATGCACACTAGTAAATGACATTGCTGCTCAGTGAGGTAACACACAGCAGTGTACAACACATTTACTTCTTTCATGAGTCTTTTCATTCATCACATACAGACCTAAACGTGCAGCTCATTTAAAACAGTTATAAAGGCCCAAATGTAATGTTGTATCTGAATGCATTAGATACAGAATATAAAAAAGACAAATGCTGTAAATCTGTTCTCAGGAGAAAGTTCATGTGTTGCAATGACTTTAACCAGTTCATGTCCAGCTGATGCATGAAGTCGGTTCTCCTCTGGTTCTCACAGGTGTTTGTCAGAGAAACCACAAGTGTAGGTCTTCTAAACATTGTTAAACATTGTGCTTTGTGTTTCACGTGTTTGTCAGAGTTTGTCTTTAGCATCTCAGGTTGAGGTGATATTTGCATTGTCATTCAAAAGAAATCACTTCTCTGTTTCCCTGGAAACAAAAAGCCACAGTGACAACACAGATGTTACCGTTCTTTCCGTCATGTCAGATCACGCGTGTGATGCCTGCGAGACAAAGTTGAGCCCCTGATGTTACCTTAAAACACAGGCAATGGAGTATTTTTCCCTAATATAAATGTTTAATTGTGGTTGTTAATATTCGCTATAAATTATGGATTTATTGTGGTTTAGACTAATTTACTGTAGAGTGCAGACAGAAGACATTGGTTGCACACCAGATTTATGGGTAGATGATTTACAGAAACAAGGTGTTTTTAGAAATGATTATATTATAAATGCATTGTGTACTGTAAGCTCACTGGCAGTTGGGACAAACACTTCTGCCCCCTAGAGGCTGCTCAGTGTCTTCAAACCAATAATTGGAAAAAACAACTGTAAACAATTTCAGGCATTTATTCACATGGTGTTGATGACAAGGTTCATTATAGATGAATGAAACTTATTGGATTGTCATTTTTTAGTTGTTCAGATAATTGAGATTCTTGACGGATCAAAATGGGACACTTGACAACAGTCAAATTAAGACCAGCATGTATTTTTCATGAAGCTGCAATTTTGGTAGTGGATTAGCGATGGGTTGTTGTTGGTCAAGCTTGCATAACAAAGTGATCAGATGACATCTTCTGAAGTTTAAAATGAACAATGGAAAAGACAGTATATAAAGATATATTTTCTTACGCATCTTTGGTTTCTCAGGTAAGCGTATCATCTTTTAAATATTTGTTTGCAGCAACAGTTCATGTCAAATTCATGTCATTGATACATTTATCCAATAAATGTCAGTTGTGAAAGAAATCAAGCTTTGCTTGTCTCTGTCTTTGATTAATGTGTTTTGATTTTGTATGGCTTTATAAGCAGTGTTTGAACATGCAAAACAGTGCTGCATCAAACGAACTGTCAGGATTTGTTGTTAAACTGATTCCCACTGTTTTGTAATCCTGCAGGAGATGCCACTGTTGAGCTCCAGACCTGCTGCAGTCACAAACCATGAGCTTCAGGAACGTCACCGTCAGCCAGAACTCCTCAGACGTCCAGCTGCTCAAACACAGTCTGTGGGAGGTGGTTGCCATAGCCACCATATCTGCCATCGTCAGCTTCATTACCGTTGTTGGGAATGTTTTGGTGATGCTGTCTTTTAAGGTCAACAGCCAGTTAAAAACAGTCAACAACTACTATCTGCTGAGTCTGGCCTTTGCTGACCTCATCATTGGCATTCTCTCCATGAATTTATACACCTCCTACATTCTGATGGGTTACTGGGCTCTGGGCAGTTTAGCATGCGACCTGTGGTTGGCTCTGGATTACGTGGCCAGTAATGCATCTGTGATGAACTTACTGGTCATCAGTTTTGACAGATACTTTTCCATTACTAGACCGCTAACGTATCGAGCCAAGCGAACGCCAAGGCGAGCGGGCATCATGATTGGTCTGGCCTGGCTTGTGTCATTTGTTCTTTGGGCACCCCCAATCCTGTGCTGGCAGTATTTAGTGGGAAAGAGAACAGTTCCTGAGACACAGTGTCAGATCCAGTTCTTCTCTGAGCCTGTCATCACCTTTGGTACAGCGATAGCGGCCTTCTACTTTCCTGTGTCTGTCATGACTATCCTGTACTGTCGGATATACAAAGAAACCGAGCAACGCACTAAAGATCTAGCTGAGCTTCAGGGTATCAATTCTTCAACAGACTCCTGCAGCAACGTTCATCCTCAGAAAACCCTCCTTCGCTCATGTTTCAACTTTAAACATCTAAGCGACGTTTCAGGAGAACAAAACCAGATGTCCTGGTCGTACTCGCATCATAGCAACCCACCCATATCTGTCACGTTATCCCATGGCGAGTGTTCAAAATCTAACTTTAGCAGCTATGGATCTTCTGAAGATAATGAGCGCTCTGTTTCTCCCGCCATCCTAAGAAAAGCTGCTGCGTCCGCTGAGAATAAACACTACAGCAACTGTGAGGAGGAGGGTGTGTTCTCTTCCTCACTCTCAGAAAGACCTCAGAGGAACAAGAACTGTGTTCCTTTTAAGTTTAAAATGGTTTCGAAGCAAAACACCAACATAAACACAAAGGTTCACATAAAAACCTCATCTTTCACTTCTGCAGAGTCTGTGAATGCGCCTTTCTCGTCATCTTCCTCCAAGCCAATAGACGTCACATTAAAAAACCAGATGACCAAGAGGAAGAGAATGGTTCTGATCAAAGAGAGGAAGGCTGCACAGACTCTGAGTGCTATACTCCTGGCTTTCATACTGACATGGACCCCTTATAACATCATGGTCCTGATCTCCACCTTCTGCTCCGACTGCATCCCCCTCTCACTCTGGCACCTGGGCTACTGGCTGTGTTACGTCAACAGCACGGTGAACCCTATGTGCTATGCGCTCTGTAACAAAACCTTCCGGAAGACCTTCAGGATGCTGCTGCTCTGCCAGTGGAGGAAGAGGAGAGTGGAAGAGAAACTCTATTGGTGTGGACAAAACCCTGTGGTCAGCAACAGGTTACCCTGAGCAACAGAGACTATAGATGTAAAAACAGGAAGATGTGTGATCAAGTGACTGTAAAACAAGCATACAGTCATTTCCTGGCCAGTGGTGGTTTTATCGGCGCTCCCCCTACAGAGTTGCAGCTTTAAACCAAAAGGAAACTTCACAGATTATGTGAACATTTTCTTATGATGAGGTGTCACCTCTTCATTCAGCTGTGTTCATGATCTCCTGAAAATCATTTCTACAAGTTTATACCCCTACTCAGTGACTTTTTGTCTATTGGTGCTTGGAATTACAGTGTTCACTGTATATGTGCAGTAAATAAATTGAGCAGTGAAGCTGATCAAACTGAAGTCATTACTGCAACTGAAGACTGTGTGAACAATTGTATGTGTGAACAATTTTTGAACTACATTTGCCTCACTTTGGACTTTACAGATAACAAACATTTATATGGCCATTAAATAAATATTTGGTACAAGAAATTGATCACAATCTGTTTAAAGGGCTATTTATTTAACACATTACATTTTTTCTCTTAAACAAATGTTAACCTCTGTATTCATTTTCATTTCTTCATCTCCACATTGCAGCAGCTTCACCTGCTCTGAGGCCTGGCCGTCATCCAGCCGCGTTTACACAGAAGCTCACATTTCTACGGTTCAGCCTCTTGCAACCCACCCGCCACCAGCTTGGCAGAATTCTGGAAGTAGTTCATTTGTCATTGTTGGTTAAGTTCAAACAGGGCGAGAGCTTTCACTGCGGTGGAAAAGATTCAGACGCAGAAGATATGGGCCACGGTGAGTTATGTTCTGCATGTCATTTAACCCCACTTGCAAGTTTCTGCTGTTATTGTTATCATTTATCATTCAAACTTTTCCTTCGTTTCAGTCACATCCTTGTCTCCATTTTAAATATCATTAAGACAACTGATCAGAATGACATTTTTGATAATTACACAAACATGCCGTTCACACAGGTCAATGGAAAATACATTTTTGTACTTTAAATAAGCAGATGGGTGTTTTTGGCAGGAAACGGTTCAGTTTAAACATGTCAACAGAAGCAGGCATACCCAAAAATTTCAAAATACTGTGCGAGATTGAGACCACAGACCTACTGAATTGAAAGAGAGCCAGACTCCAGTGGGGCTCTATCAGTAGAGGACTCAGTTCCACACATCAGGGGTAAAAGTCTTTGACTTGGGTACTGTACGATTCTGGACTCATTTCAGCCTTTATGTTGCAATGCTGGTGGTCCCAACACCATTAGAGACAGAACAGGATTTATGTTAGAGTAAACGTTGAGATTTTCATTATGCCTAGATGTTATAGTGATCAACCACTGTAAGATGTTTTAGGAGTGCCTGATATCAGCCACATTTAAAAGGTCATGTGATCAAAATGAAAAAAGCTGCCTGGGTCAAGCCTGTTTGTGTCTGTGTC
>JBAJNP010005804.1:15601-27717 GCA_036877545.1 Yasuhikotakia modesta
AACACACATCAGTTATATTTAGATTCCGTCTGGTGTGGAAATGTCAGATGTTTGACATCAACATATTCAATGACAGAAACACTTTTATTAGGTTCATTAAATAACATTAAATAATGTATAATAAATATTGTAATTGATTTGAACCATTTTCTCTTCATGAGACTTTTTATCCATAGAAATACAACCTCAAACACTGGAACAGAAAAAATCCATCTGAATCTGTGAGATTTGCAGCAGTAGAAGCATGAATGCTGATGCTTGGGCAGTGCTGCTCTAGCACTAAACCCGTTTCAGTGGTTCACTAGCGGCTCCACATCAGAGATGTCACCAGCCTCATATGTCTCCTTCAGTCAGGTATTATTTCCTCTTCTGACCTCCTCCTCTTTGACTTGGAGCTCCAGCTTTTGAGATCCGGGTTCCACCTCCCGGCTTCCTGTGACTTTCAGGTGGAGAAAAGAACTTGGTCATGAGCTCAGAAACATCTGGAAGCTCATGGTTTGGGTTCAACATGTTCATAGACTGCTCCATTTCCTTTAAAAAAAATGTTTAATAAAAGATCAGTATGGCATTTCAGTCAAGCAACAATACCTGAAGTACTTGGGTAAAGTCATGAAGACAAATGTGTTTTTGTTTCGGTTTGATGACATGAAACTATACACCATCCAGTAAGACTGTAACAAAAGCCAAAATTTTGAATGTAGTCACTAGCATCAAAGAACAGCCAGAGAGTGTTATTGAGGGTCCTACCCTTCTGATCTCTGGATCACTGGGGTTGATGACTTTAGGAAGAAGAAGAATTATCAGAAGAGGAAGAACCATCATATAAACCTAAAAAAGCAGTCACATAACAAACATGGCAGAGAAAGCTGGGTTAAAAAACACAATGTGTTTAGACTGCAGTTACAGAACATAAAGTGATTTATTAAAGTGGCCCACCATTGGATTCATGAAGAAATCTGACCAGTCCCAAGTTTCTCTCTTGATAAAATATGAATGAAGGCCTGTGTATCTCATCTGAAGAGGGTATGGCAGGAGAATCACCTCTGAGGTCTTAATGTAGTTCACCACACGAGCTCTACAGAAGACATTTAAAAGCAAAGTGTTCCGAGTTCAATAAACAGGCTTTATGATTTTCTGTATGTTTTGGTGGTAAACATGTCCATTGTGTAGAGATAATCGTGCGTGTAATGCGTTTTACAGCAGTAGCTGTGTAATGCGGTCTATAGTTGTTTATGTGGTCTGTAGTTCATGCGGTCTATAGTTGTTTATGTGGTCTGTAGTTCATGCGGTCTATAGTTGTTTATGTGGTCTGTAGTTCATGCGGTCTATAGTTGTTTATGTTGTCTGTAGTTTATGATGTGGTCACTGCACCTAATTTTGCCTGTGGTTGTGATGTCCACCCTCACGGGCTGAAATCCGTAAGCTGCAGAGGAGATTTCCAGCACGTATGTTCCAGAAGGTACATCACTAACAGTAAACCGTCCGTCATACCTGCGGAACATGACCTGCGTCGTCAAACATTCACTGCTCTCATGTCCGTAGACTCGTGTTTACTGACCTCAGAAACCCCACGTGTTTGTCTCCGTCCAGCAGAACCCGAGCTGAGGAGATCCAGTCCTGAGTTCTGACTCCAGGAACCAGCGCTCGACCTGCCAGCTGAACTTTGACGTTTTCTGCTCTCAGATGATCATCATCGCTCGGCTCTTCAGGCGTCGCTTGACGAGAGACGCGCACGTAAAACCACAACAGAAGCAGCGCGACGCGCGTCGTCCTGAGCGAGCGGCGCAGGCTGTCGTTCATCTCCGCGTCTGCGGTCGAAGTTTGACAGGCGCCGGCCGATGACGTCAGAGAAGACGCGCCGCTGCTTTTCAGCGCTTCATTTTTATTTCATTTTCGTGACGATAACGAAATGTGTTCATTTTTTACTAAAAACTTTAGGATTGATCAACATCTTGAGTCTGTTCTACAACGCAATCGTAATGTGTTGTTTTATATTTACTGTAGCTATTAACAGTTTGTCGAAACAACAATTCATAGGTTATTATTTTGTTCGTATAACTTTAATTAAAACCAGCGCATTTGGATGATGGGGTTGTTTCGTTAGTATGTGGTTGTTTTTACAGGAGATTTTATGACTTGCAGAAGGTCAGATCAAATAAGAGACATGATCAGTTACCATCTTGTCTGCTCAAAAAGTCACTTTGTAACAAGTTAGTGATAAAAAAATAAAGACAATTGCTTGCTGCCTTTTGTTAAGATATTAACGCTGTGACTCTTTAACAAAAATCATTTATTTCATTGTTTGAGTGGCCTGGTTCAGCAACATCAGGGCAAGAGTTACCAAGAGTTTGAACAATTATTTCTTTTGCTCATTTGCATGATCATGTCAATGTCATGGCACCGTGTGGGTCAGTTAACCTGGTCACTTAGTGAACCTCTTGACTGATAGTCTGTCTTCTGACTGAATGCCTTCCAGATGTGTTTGTGGTTTCAGGTGCAGAGCTGCTAGGATGTTGTGGGTGGTGGCTGTTCTGGGTGCATTTCTTGTACATGTATTTGTAATGATCTTTAGCATGTTACTGTGCTTTTACCAATAAAATCTATTTCAATATAATAGAATGGAGCGAGCCCATTTGAGTTCATCTGACCAATGCAGGTTGACCTGTTGAGACACTGTGGTGATGGGCTCTCAATGACTGTAGTACCGAACTAATTGACATGATCACCTTTTAAATCTGTAGGGTTGGTACCTGCTGGTTTCAGCAACTGTTAATTATTACACCCTATACCTACGGTACTTTCTTGTAGTGTGTCAACAGAAACTCTTTAAACTCTTTACTAAAATAGCTTTAGTAGTTCCAAAAAAGAACAAGCACTCATCAAAATGAATGATTATAACGGCTTTGAATCACATCTGGGGCTGCGTGGTCTGCCCTTTCAGTCCTGATGTTTAGTTTGTTCTCTCCATCTTCTTTAGAATTGTTGTGTTCACGTGAACAGTCTGATGAATGATTATTTCAGCTGCTCCCAGCAGAAAGATGATTTATGAGTGTAAGATCACAGATTTCTCAACAACTGTACTCTGTGTTAGTTTGTGTTTGAGTTCATGGTTGTGTGTAAATGAGATGGAGGCACCTGAACACTGACGATCTCAGGTAAGATGGTGAGAAATAATGAAAAAACATCTTGACAGCTTCTTTCTTATTGCACTTTTTGTCAAAAAATTTGCAGGTGTGAACCAGACAAATCCGAGTGGTGGATTTAGGTTGTTGTTTGAGTGAGTGCTGTCCTCCTGCACGGCATGTCTTCAGGACACAGAGTATTGTGGCCTCGTGCAGCAGCTACAAATGAAAAATAAATCACAGATCTCTGTAAATAAACTGCACTTCAAAATAACCATAATCATAATAAACCATGTTTATCCACAGACAAACTGCACGGAAACCAGAGTGTTTCTCAAGAAGTGTGTAATATGTGAGAAACAGAGAAGGTCTCAGGTGAACATGCGTGGTCTTTCCGCATGGTCAGATTGTCTATAAAAGGAAGAGCAGGAAGTGATGATGTCAGGATTTCCTCTGAGGATCAGCAGCTGTTGAATCGTGAGTCACTTTCACTCTCATAAACATGAGTATCACTTCCAGTCATGTCTTGTTAAAATATGTAATTGCACACACAACAGCGCATGTCTTCTGTTTCAGAAGTTAATGGAATTGTTGCTCTATACGTTATTGAAATGTTCATTTTGAGAATTTTCTTTATTAATGCCTTTAAAATATTTAGTTAGCCTATCGACATGGTACAGAAAGCCAGAAACAAGCCAAGATATAATACAAGGTTTTGTTTGACTCATATTTTGTTCTGGAGAGACTTCAGACAAACTACAAAATCTCAGACACTTATGGTAAAAACATTGGCAAAGGAAGTGTACAAACTTTGGGCAGTACTGTTGTGTTGTGTGGTTTCCATGGGGACAGAGGAACTGTTATTACACAAGGCTTCACTTATCAGAGGGCTGGACCATCTTCTCCAGCTCATATCTGACCGTCACATTTTCTGTGTGTACAGATATAACAAATCTTTAACATTTACCGCTATCATACCACTATTTACCACCACCGCTTTTTTACTGGAAAACTGAAAACCTTTAGAGGATCTGAGGCTATATTAAATATACTTTAGTTTGGACTGGAAGCTATCTTCCAGTTGCTATGAACTTCTAAAATATAGATAAACAGTAAATATTGCACCGGGTTATTTAGACATGAAAGTGTTTTTAGAAGACTTCCTGTGTGAATCAAGTGTCAGTGTTTGACTGTAGGGGTCAGAGGCAGCTTTTTTCTCAAATCTTGTTTAAAAAATGCGCTATAGCTGTGCAGTCACGGGACACCTCTGACAACCACAGGGTTTTACCTTCATGCTGAAGTAAAATTCATTTTACACACACATACTGTAGAAGATTTCTGCATAAAGCTGTACATAATCACATAGAACACATTTCCAACAAACTCGTCTTGATGATTTCTTAGTGAACACTTTTAAGAAGCAGTGATCATCAGTGTATCGGAAATGTGAAAATGTTTTGTTTAATTGAGTGCAGGGACTTTCTGTCTTGGTAAATAGCCTTTGGTAAATAATGTTTCCTTTTGTTTGTTTGTACCTACAGTCGAAATGGGTTTGGAGACAGAAATTTGGTTTAAATTGAGTATCGGCTATGGTTTGTGTATGGAATGTCTTTTTCTTGTTTGCATGAGTGAATGATCTAAGATTTATCTAGGATTATTATTTAAGAAAAATAGTACCAGTTTAAGAGGCTCTAGAAATGTATTTCATTTTCAGTGGGATGTGTTAGGAATCTTTGTATTGGGTAACTTTGCTGCACATACTCAGGACGATGTTTGTGTGTGTTGCTTAGTGATATGAAGGGCCGTCCACATTTTGTAGGCCATTAAAACCATAGTGATATCAGGGCCAGCAAACAAACAAAAATGACCTTCATCATAGTCTAGTCGATATAACCCTAATCTGAGAAATGTCATCTGCTTGTCAACATGATTCAACGTTGTATTTTTATGTATTTCAAAAATAACTTCACCAAATGGGAGCTATAGAAAATAGCTGTTGCCCCCTGGGACTATATAATGTAGGGATATTGTGCATGAAAAGCAATTTCTTTACATTGTATATGGCCTTTGTACATGTTTGATTACATCTGCATTTGCTTAAACTGAGTGTATTTGATGTGTGTGGAGCAGGAGAGCACTGAGAGCTATTTCAGTCTATTCTATATGGAGCATAAGAGCGAGAGAGTGAGACATACAATCTGCTCCAGACCCTATAGTCACGTGTATATGAAGTTTCATAACTCATAATGAAGTTTTTCTTAATTAAGAATAATTCAGATATAATTAATAATAATAATTAATCATTTAAACTGTTAATTTCATAACTGTTATTCAGATGCCTTCTGTAAGACACACACTGAATACACATCTTCCACACTGAATACAGCTCAGCGGAACACGCAGCCCGTTTTATTGCCTATGCTTTGTTTTCCTTTATTATGATAAAACAACATGTTTCAGTTATTATATCATTAGACCAAAGTGCTACCTGCATCTGAACATAGCAAACATAAAATATTTCTACCAGTGACAGCAGCCTATGGCATTAAGAATTACCTAGAGAATCTGTGATGAATTCTGTGATGTTTTCACTGAAATTAACAAAATGATTTCAGTTGTGAAGAAAATGTCAAGTCTGTGAGGAATGTGATCTTGTGAGTTTTCATTCTGAAATCTCCAAACCTGGGTAAAGGTCAGATGATCTTGAGCTAAAGTGAATCTCTCTGCCACAGCTTTTCCTAAACATATCAAAATATCATGTCCCTTCACTCCTGAAGTATTATTGTTACTTTCAATGTTTCCATGTAAAACGGTTTGTGATTCCGGTGGAGAAACAATGAACAAACCTAAATGTCATTTTCTGTTCTCCAGACATTCCTGATGAAGTTCAGATGGGAAAGATGAAATCCAGCCAAGCAGAAGGTAAGACCTGAAGGATGTGCGGCTCTCAGCAAACACAATAACATCACAATACTGAAGCAGCTTCCAAAACATGACGTACTACAGCAGGCCATGAACTGCGTGTTTTCCTGACGATTACAGAGCGGCATGCGTGGGATCATTTTGTCTTTGTTTAATGAACAACATTTGTATTATTGACGGTATAATTAATTTACATGATTTAGCTTGTAGGTACTGTGGGAATGTTCATTTAACTTTATTCCCAGATTCCAACACCTCAACATGACTTAATTGAGATTTAATCTTAAATCATATCATGCTTTTACATATCTTCTTTAAAGAAAGATTCTTTTGCAGTTTGTATTGATGCTGGACCTCATGACTTCACTTATGTTGTTTAAATACAGATCTACAGTGTCACAACACAGAACGTTTTCTCTGCTGCTGTGTATCTTCAGAAAACAACACAACATGTCACCTCAGGCTGTCTCTTGTTCCCTTCAGTTATTTTTCAGGTACAGTTATTTTCATTGGCTCTACATGGACTGTCTGACAGACAGACTTCTTTAGCCATTGTGTAATGTCTTGCTAAACCAGCATCTTTAAATGGACTCATCAGATTACTTCAGTTTGGGAATGAGTTTTTATCTCTGTCTGTCTGTCTGTCTGTAGAGTATATCATTGGAGCAGATCTTTGCTCGGCAGTAAGTGAGTAAGCAGAAGGAAGTCATACTTGCATGGAGAGGCACTAATGTTCCACATAATCACTGGGGTCAGATCTGCTGTCCTTACATGGGCACGAGACTGTGGAAAATATCTGCTAAACTAACATGTGTGATAGTTGTTGTGCAGATGACTGCGCAGTCAGTTCCAGTGCACCGAGTGCAATGATGAGCTGCAGTGTTACACTAGAGGACTGGGGTTCAGCATGCAGAGTCATGAATCATGTATGTTGCATGTGCTGAAGACAGGTGAGTTATGCAGAACTGACACAGTCCCACAAACAGCGAAATATTCATAAGAACTCACAGGCCGCAACTCGGTGTGTAATTACTTTTTTGAGTTATTCATTTAATTTTTATATTTACATTTTAATATTAATTTTAATATAAAAATTAAATGAATGTACTAAATATTCATTTAAAATTCATTTTCAACTGTCAAACTTGACTTTTAGGGAGGCGTTTTCAGGTCGCAGTTCTCTGAAGGGTTTTTAAACAGCCTAAAGACCACTGACCACTGACACAACCTCTCCAGATATCACAACGGTAATTTTATCCACAATATACAAGATATTTGCTATTAAATCTATAACCTGTAAAACTTGAACTAGAGTTCGAGTGCTTCATGTACTATTGGCAAGTTTATCTAAAACAACCTAAAACAAAGAGGCTTGACTGTTGATTAAAACTAACTGTGTGGAGGGGAAGGAAAAATAGTTTTATTTTGATGCTATGAAGGCAGATTAATTGGCTTTGTAATCACTAATAATTTACAGCCAAAACACTCATACAATCCGATTATGGTCTGTTAAAAGATGGAGTATTAGTGAGAGTCAGTCTGATGGACACGTTTCATAGCTTCTTATAGTAAACAGTTGAACTCTTGGCAGCTTTAGCTGGCTTCATCTGAACATGGAAAGCTCTAGCACACATAGCAGGTATTTGTCCCTCACCACAGCTGTGGAAAAAATGAGATCTTTATGTCAGGGATAACAGACCGCAGTGTGTGAGGCAATGACAGTGTCCAAGAACATGGTCTTCAGAGAGAAATGTCTTCCCCTTTATCAGGTCATCTGTGTTTTCTGACATTTTTTTTAGTTCACTCATGATATTTTCAGTGTTCTGTGTCCATATTTCTTTTAATGGGTTCTCTTTAAAAGAAATAGGCAGCAATGAGATTAAACCTGGTTAAGTTCTGGTTAATGTCTACAGCTGCTTCTCTCTGAGAATATGTCTCCTCCAGGGTTTCAAAAAGTTCTCATGTGTTGATTGACAGTTAATTTTCCTTATTTTAGGATCAGCGGCAGAGCCTCTGTTAGTCCGTTTGGTTGCGTATCACTGATTTAGGATCAGCGGCAGAGCTTCTGTTTCAGATGAGTGTGTAAGCGGAAGTGAAGTGTAACAAGGTTTTTCCATGTAAAACCAGTTGTGGCCAACATCTGCTTTCAGTATTTGTGCACACAGATGTTTTTCCATGCATGTTTCCAGTTGCAGTAAATGTAAGCGCAGGACACACAACGACAATGTTTTTTGCTTTTGGATTTCAATTCAGCTGCAGGTGTAGTTTAAGTAATCACATTAAGCAATGGTGTTTGATTTTACTCTTCACTGGAATAACCTGCATGAAGATGTTGGAGGACATCACCGTCCCTCAGGCTGATCATGCTGCTCCAGCGATGACGTCATTACAGGCCGCGTAGTTTCAATTCCTCACACATTCCTGTCAGTAGAACTCCTGATGTATGGAACTGACGTGATCATAGGGAGCCCTCAGATGTCTGTTCAGATGTTTCCTCATGTCTGATGTCTCTGAGATTTTACTCCACTCTGTTGTTTATCCACACGGTTCTGTGCCACAGATGAGTCTGCTTACGGGATGCCTTCTGCTGTTGCTGCGTCTTTGAAACAGACTATGTTTAACGCATTCCACAGACGAATATAATAGTCTCCCATTGCAAGAGCATTTCCACAGACTTAAAATCACAAGAGGAACGAGAGGAATGCAAACAAAACCAAAAGCAGGTCTGTTTCTCTACTTTTCCCGAGGCCTGTGCTTGTCGATCACACAGCATCTTATGATCAAGTGTTAACACAGAAACAGCAACTGAAGTTTCTCTCCCATGTCAACCTCCAGTTTAACCATAAAACGACATGTGTGTGTCTCCAGTGTTTTTTATTGTATCAGCACAACCTAAAGCATTCACTGGATCATCTAAAAACTCAAATACTGCTTCGTGTAAATGCAGTTGTAGAAAATGTAGAAAATGTTGGTGAATGCTGGGCAGAGTTTCATGTTTCCCATTATCATCCCATATTGTAACACGACAATTGAGTCACGTTTTGTTCTACTATTTATTTTGTGAGCCAAACAATTAAGGTTTAATTAAGAAGAAACAATTGTCTCCAAGTGCGCATGACAGTGTAAGTGAAGGACTGCAGATGATCATCTGTTGCATAAGTTCATGACTGATGCATCATGCATTTCTGCTCTGCTCTGAAATGTTGGTCTGGAACTGATGCAAGTTTGTGATCGGCCCATCTCTGCTTTTATTCATTCCACACTGAAACACGTTTACTCGCTGTCCGGACAGTATCGTCCATCACTGTGCTTCACTTCTTCAACGTCTGTTGGTTCTGCTCTGAACCCTGCAGGAAGTGAACTAGAAGTTACTTTAGAAAAAAACAAGTCAGTCTTTTATTCTAATCACGTAATCGCAGTAATAGGCAAACATTTTCTGGGCGTGACATTACTGTTCACGTAGGTACAAGGACACACTGACCTCACAATCATGCAGTCAGAGAATCACTAAGGTAAGACACATTACTGTGATGTTTCAGGTTAATATTCACATTTATTCTCCATCTTTGTGTACGTGTTGAAGTTCACTTCAAATAGAGGAATGTCTCACAAGACCACAGTGCTACACATTTACCATACATTACCTAACACTTCTATATAATTTCTTCTGGAAGTGACGTGTCGACATCACCTGCCTGTGACGGGCTCAGTGATGGTCTGAATGGCCTGCGACTGTGTGTGTTATTGCTGTGTTGTGTGTAAATTCAGCTCTGCAGCTGCTCTGGTGAAAAACAAATTAGCAGCTTAGCAGAAATATTTGTGAGTTTTTCTCCTGAAGTGTCACAAAAGTGACAATGACAGCAATATTATGTAAAGATACAAGCACTGAAGTTACCACAACCAGCACAGATTGGTTGATAGCAGCATTTTGCAACCCAGTACTGTTTATTACTGGTGTTTTTCTCCAGTCCCACATTCACATCTACTGTTTGCTCTTGTTAAACACTGCAGTTATGTGTGAATAAGATACTTAAGTCTTTTCAAATTCAATTCAAATTTTATTGGTCACATACCAATAAAATTTTGTTGTCTTGAAGTGTGACCTCACTGTTTTAAAGAATCTTGATGAATGTTGGTGACGTTTAGGTAAGATCTCAGACTCCACCATTGTGTTCAGAGGAAAACTGGTTAGATCTTACATCAACAAACTCAAGCAAACTAAATCAAGCAGAATATAGTTATTTAAAAACCATCTCTCTGCTGTGGATTGTTCTCACAGGTGGTTATCAGAGCGACGACAGCTGTAGATCAACAAGGCAAGGTAAGTTTGTTCATGAAGCACATTTTAAACACAAAGGTGCTTCACATAGTGTTTATTTACAAAGACAGAAACGAAAAGATATCATGGTATCTCTAGATATTTAGGATTTTAACATAAGACTAAATTCTTGGTTTTCATTAGTGATTAAAAAGAAAAAAAAATAAGAATATGCATTATTACATAGAATATAATAATATAATACTACAAAGAATAAAACCCAACGGGAAAGAGGACTGAAATGTTTTGGCTACTGTGGGAGCACATCTGATCTCTGGAAGGAGATTTCAGCTATGGCTGCTATAATGACTAAATGCTGACTCTTGTTTTGAATGAAGCCTTGGTTTTTCTGACCTAATCCTGTTGAGTTGTGATATACTCAGATCTTCTGGTTCTGCTCAGAATCCTGGCAGCAGTGATCTGGATGAGCTGCAGCTGTCTAGTGGTCTGTTTGGTAAGTAAGGAGACCATTGCAGCAGCTCACTCTGCTGGTGATGAAAGCATGCAAGTTTCTCTAACTCTTGGCTTAAGGCAAAACGTCACATTGTGGCTATATTTGTGTGGAGATTGTAGTGAGCTGATTTGCTTCTTGCTTTGATGTGACTGCTGAAAGTTCAGTTTTTATTTGATTGAAGAATGTGTTAATACACCCAGGTGTTAATTCCATGAATGCACTGGCATAAGAAGCGCTGTAGTCATTGGGTGATAGTAGGGCTAGGTAGATCATAGAGCTAGGTAGATCATGGAAGTGGAAACATATGCAGATTGAATAGAAGCACTGGGGGAGGCCCTGGGGGTCTCCACATGTCATGGACATCCATTCAGATTTATGGTCCCTCCCTTTTATGACCTAAACACACTCACTGTGGACAACTGCAATGTTTAGGAGAACTATTTGTCATTGTTTTCCACACATTCTCTGTTGTTGCATTACTTTAAAATCTCTTGTTTAATGTTTGTATGAGAAGTTTTGTGCATTCTGAAGTGTTAGGTTGGGGCTGTGTAGGAGTTGGTAACTGCTGTATCAGAAAACTTTGCATTTGTAATATTCAGAGATCCTGACATGATCACAGCACATTGTTTGTTTTGAAGTGATCTATCAGGAGAGCTTTAGATGGAAACATTGACGAGTTGTGTTAACCCGGCAGCGCCGCTCACACGTCACGTCTGTGCCTCTTGCTGCATGTTTTATAAGCAATGATCACATCACTATAACATTTGATTATAGTTTTCTGTGTGTTCACAGAAAAACACACACACACACAGAACCCAAAAGCCACTGAGACTAAATCACCTTTAAAATTGGACTTTCTGCTCCATTTACTCTGTGTTATTTCTGCAATGCCAGAGGGTTCAACAGTATTTATAAACACATTGTGTTCAAAACATCTAGTCATGTCAAAAGCTTCCCTTGGAAGTTTGTGTCATTATAGATGAATCGTACTTAAGACAGGGGTGGATGCATGATCCTGCTGATAATTGGAAATACATCTTTTTCCTGCAAGCACATATCTTTAACTTTTTCTTTGTTAACTTTTATTGTGTGTTAATTACATATTAGATTTTTATAGCCTTACCAAAAATAACTTGAGAGTCAACAGCCTTCATATGATTTTCTCTAATATTAATCCTATAAATCCTTAATCCTTTTTTGGCCATTTGTTTTATTAGCACACATGTAAAGAATGATACTGTGTGTGTGTGTGTGTGTGTGTGCGCGTGAGTGTGTGTGTGTGTGTGTGTGTGTGTGTGTG
>JBAJNP010005805.1:0-27714 GCA_036877545.1 Yasuhikotakia modesta
GAGATTTTGGAGCACTTCATGCTTCCATCTGCTGAAAAGCTTTATGGAGATGAAGATTTAATTTTTCAGCACGACCTGGCACCTGCTCACAGTGCCAAAACCAGTGGTAAATGGTTTACTGACCATGGTGTTACTGTGCTCAATTGGCCTGCCAACTCTCCTGACCTGAACCCCATAGAGAATCTGTGGGATATTGTGAAGAGGAAGTTGAGAGACGCAAGACACAACACTCTGGATGATCTTAAGGCCGCTATTGAAGCATCCTGGGCCTCCATAACACCTCAGCAGTGCCACAGGCTGATTGCCTCCATGCCACGCCACATTGAAGCAGTAATTTCTGCAAAAGGATTCCCGAACAAGTATTGAGTGCATAACTGAACATAATTATTTGAAGGTTGACTTTTTTGTATTAAAAACATTTTTCTTTTATTGGTCAGATGAAATATGCTAATTTTTTGAGATAGGAATTTTGGGTTTTCGGAGGAGAGGGAGGCTAGGCAAAGGTAAAACTGAGGTCAAGTCCTGGGTATTAGCACCACATTGTGGAAGCATGAAGCCATAGCTTAGGGAATCGACACCAAAGTAAAAAAGAAAAGGGACGGGCAGTATTTGCAGGGACGGGCAGTATTTAAAAATTTTTAAAATATGCATTTGAAATACAAAATACTATTTTGTATTTTTAAAGCCTTTGGAAAAAATCTAATGTAATTTATATTTCAATACATATAAGTATTTTGTATTTTCAAAATACATAAAATACTTTGTTCCAATCAACCTCTTTATCAGGGTGCTGATTTACTTCAGACACACCCCTCCCCCAACCTTAACACTCATGCAGTGAGCTGCTGCAGGAATCCACTTATTAGACAACTGCTTGTGAGGTTCAACACAGCCATCCCTTCTTCAGCTCCTGTAGAATGCTTTTTTCATTTGCGGGCTTAATCAATAGGCCACATCAATAGGCCACCAATTTCACATGTATTTTGTGTATTTTAAAAATACAAAATTTATGTAATAATACTGTACTGGTATTTAAATACATTTTTCCACTTAGTACTTTGTATTTTTTATTTTAAATACATGCTATATATTTATGCCCATCTCTGGTGACATGTTTTGTCAGATATGGTAATCTATACCCAACATCTGACCCGACCCTTCACTGATGAGACATAAACACACACTGCAAGTCAACACACACATCACTGCAGTGCCTGGGGAGCAACTGGGGTTAGGTGCCTTGCTAGCACCTAACCTGCCAGCACTGGAATGAAGCAGCAATCTACTGATTACAAGACTCACAGCCAGAGATGTTTTACTGTTTTATGATACAGTCCTGCAAATGACCAGTGTTTATCTCCTGACCAGTTATCCAGACTAACTGCCCTACGACATCACTAAAACCATTGCATTAGAATTGTTGGAGGAGCTTAAGTCAAGTTTGTGGGAAACTATGTGTCAGCACTATTAATTCAATAGGAAGAGGAACCACATAATTTATAAACATTTGCTTTTATCTCCACCATTTGCCACCATTACATCAGCATTTATTTGCAATACTTGTCATGCGTTTTAGGTTTTGATATGGCTAGTAATTGTCAGAGGAGTTTTGAGTGTCTTTTATATCCTTGAAAATGCGTGGATCATTTTATCTTTTAAAAGGCAAAAAATGTTAAGTTGTAATCAATTATTATATAATAAAATTTCATTGACAACTTAAAAAATGCATACAAATATATAGCAACTATTTAAACAATGTAATAAAAATCTATATACATTTGCATAGTTAAGAACAATTTTTAGACTTGTTTGTTTATCAACATATTCTTTTGTGGTCCTCAGAAGCAAAAACGTCATCTAGGTTTGGAATGACAAAGGCATTTCTGCGTGAACTATCTCTGTACTGTTACTATGGTAGGAACATGTAATGTGTAACAAAGACATTGTAAAAATAAATTTCATTTTTTTCTGTAGGTTTGTCAGAAAGTTGGATGCGATCATGCTGTTAGTGATTAAACAGAAGCAAGAAAAGGGGCCTCAGTTGTTTGAACATTAAAAATTATTAATAATTATTATTAATAAATTATTATTATTATTATTAAAATTATATATATATCATACTTATTTTGTGATCTTTAGTTTTAGAGCTTCCGTTTAACTTGCATTTGTAAATCATTACTATGTCTATGCAAGCTCACTGCAAATTATTTGAATGACATTTGTGTTTACAACAGGCATTAATAAGGATGTATAAATTACAACTGAACAGTCAATATCATATAAATTTGAAAGACATGAATTATATTTCATTGTTAAATGTGCTTGTTATGTTCTGGCCACAGTTTCAGTATGAGGTTTCCATAACAATAAATGTATTTACTGAGACATGTTGTCATTTTTATTGCATGTACATGATGTTTATTTAAGACATTTTATTTTTCTATCACAAATAAAATAAAACATTAAAACAATACCCTATTGAATGTGCTCACGCAAAATATTTTATTAATGTGAAGATATATTTCATTTATGTCCGTTTATTTGCATATTGGTTGTCGGATCACAGTGTGGCTGTATTATAAAAACAAATAAAAACAGAAAAGACAAAATGCCTGTATACTGTCAGCCTGTTCACGGTGTCATCAATAACCATATTTGATCACAACACTGACACGTTATGCAAAACATTTATTTTAACATTTATTTCTGCCGTACACATGGTCTATAACACGAGTAAATTTTAATACATAAATAAATAGATAAATAAATAAATGCAAAAGTACAACGCAGCAGTGATCTTAAAATACAACTATTTACAGTCCTGTATTCTGAATAAACAGTGACCGACAGAAATCATCTGAACACATATCGTGTAAACCTGCAGTCAACAACACACAGGTGTCTGGGCGAACGTTTCATGTAGTAGACATATCCAGACAAATCTGCAAGAAGTGACATGAGACAAAGCAATAAGACATTTAAAATTGTATTTCCAATTACAGTTTCTAAATACAATTTCCCTATATATGTCTGATGTATGAGAATGTATGAATTTCGTTAAGACCACCCAGGAAACTTCTCCGGACGTACTTGTTGACTAACACCCGAGCCCGCTAAAAGACCCGATTCTTTCAAGTCTGACCCCAAAGCAGCTCCTTAGACCTCCTTTCTTAAAGCGGCTCCAGGTACGTTTGGATGTGGACAGTATGTCTCCCAGCATGCGCTCAAACGCAGTTTCTTTTCCCGTCAGCGCAGAGTTTCTCGAGTCCGACTGCCGCGTCTTCTCTTCTTGCGCCTCCTTCTGCTCCATTGTGGAATCTCGCGACTCCGCGAACAATCCGCTCATCTCCTCATCTAACAACTGCTTAAGATTCTGCGGTCAAAATAAATATGGTGAGGGCTAGTGTGTTTTAAAGTGCTATAAATGGACTTTGAGCTTGAAAGACTCACCTGTAAACTGGACACGGGTATGGCTCCTGCCAGGTTAAACAGAAGTAAAGACATGCAGAAGATGTTAGCGATCATTGTAATTGCAGTATTGCTGCAATTACAGCTGTTCCTGTGCGCTTCTCTGTTTACGTGACTCTCGTACACAGCATCAGTGTTCAGGTACGGGCCCTTATATTTAGCTGGTTTCGTCATGCCACCAGAGGAAACGCTTCATTGAACACCTACCTGGGGGGCGGGCGGGCGTGGGGGGTGGGGGGGGTGTGTTCTCTCCTCATTTTCATTAACATCCTTGCATCGTTGACCGATCATGGATGAACAAGGACGAAATGGATGCCAATTGACCAATTCATTGCTGGTCACCACACCGATCTGGATAGTGTTTAGTGTCTATTCAGTGCTGTGCTGCATTTAAGCCTTATGTAAAAATAAAGGTCTTTAAAGATTTACCAAAACAATTAAATTACAGTAAACTTCACCTGTTTGGGGGCAATACTTGTACTTTTGTTGTGTAAATTAGACATCCCATAAACATTTGCTAGACATCATACAGTGTTAGCAGCTCAAACACATATTGATACAACCAAGGAATAATTAATTTAACAAAACATTAGATCAATTTCATAAAGCATTTTGTTCCAAGCATGTGACTGTCTTCATGAAAACTCTTTATGATCACTATCAAACATGCATGATCATGAGTGATATGACCTCTGTGTTAAAACTGTTGAAGCCACAGATGAAAATTGAATCAGATGAAAAGTTTTGTCAGATATGGTTCCATCACAAGTGAGGAGTAAACACTCTCTGCATGTTATGAACACAAACACACACAAAAAAAGACATTTGTGTAAGAGCCACAATAAACCTAAAATAGCTTCACAGTCAATACACAGTTATCATGTCAAGCTAATGGGCAATGCAGGCTTAAACTGGTGACTGGTATGGTGTGTTGTTTTGTGTCATTCTCCCATATTTCATTCAAGCAGCTTGTAACTTCCTGATAACATTTATTGACCACTGACCTCTACTGATGAGCAACTGATGGAGCTAATTATGATTTTAATGAAAGGCTGCTGTTCTTCAAATGTCATGCATTTGCAAAGAGATCATATTTATAAGGTATGACAAATGTGTTGCCTAGAAAACCATCATCAGTAAGGTAATTGTTATCTCATTTAGTACATGTTTGATGTTTGCTTCTAATTTTAGATAAATCCCTTTGACCTGTTTTTCTAATGGCTGTTTTGGAAGTAGATGCAATGCTAATCAGTCCCTTTTTGCATCTATATTGTGCTCCAGTAGAGATCGTCAGTCGAGATTTCAGTTCCTGTCCACCAAGTGTGACTGTTCAAAGCAGCCTATTAAAGGTAATATCAGTGATTTTGTGGGATGCAGAAATTGCTGTTCAGAAATATTCTTCATTAAAGCAAAGAGCATCAAAGAGCATTTCTGTTGTTTTGGACATATAACACTATTAAAGCAACATGAGTGTACATTTTTTGTGTGTGACTAAGACGGTGCTGCCAAAAGTTTTCAAGATTCTCTCTGTATGCATCTCTGTGGAGGGCAGTGCTTTGGAAAAGGAAGCGTGTCCAGTTCATTCACAAATCTCAGTCCCAGTTCTCTTCTAGAAGAGAGAACAATTTCTAGAAAGGGCAACACTATTCAGTAAAACACCTCATTTAAATAATTTGAGAGCAAGGTTGAAACTCTGAGATTGAAAGTGAAGTGACCTGTTTTTTCGATTTAACCCATACTTAAAATGTAACCTATTTTGCTCATCCAGTAGGTAGTAAAGAAAAATGTCTCAGGTTGTGTGTTTGTATGTAACCCAGGTTCCCTGAAGGGAATGAGATGCTGCATCGAAAAGCAGTCGAAATGCGATGAAAATAGCATCGGTAATGCACCTGCTCAACATCTGCTTGGTTGCGGGGACACCACGCTTGTGACACCCAAAGCAGACAAAGAGCTGGTTAGACTGTGTTAGACTGATTAGACAGTGTTTGCAATGGACACACACAGTTAAGCTTCCACTAGTCCTTCTTCCGGGAGAGAGGAGGACAGAAGGCCTGAAGTACAACTGGCTGTATTATGGTAGAAGGAGACATAACCCAGTAGGAAGTAAGAGGAAGGAGCCACAGACAGGGCCTGGAGGTCACCCACTCTTCCCAGATGGGTAATGGCCAGTAAAAAGGCTGTCTTGGCCAAAAGATGATGATCAGAAATATCCCCAATGGGCTCAAAAGGTGGAGCAAAAAGGGCCTGTAGTACCATGGCCAGGTCCCAAGGCATCAGCCTCAGAGCACCTTTGAGGAAACATGTAATCAGGGGGTGTCTACTCATTGTATAAGAACCAATAGAGGCATTTTAGGCCGATATTGCCGCCACATAGACCTTCATGGTGGAGTAGGCTGCAGAGAGCTGTGCTTGCAGGAACTCCAGGACTGCATTAGCTGTAGGGTTGACAGGGTCCAGCTGGCATTCTCTGCATCAGGAAGTGAAAAGTGTCCACTTCAGGGCATACAGTTTCCTCGTGGATGGAGCTCTGGATTCTGCTCTCACATGAGATATACCGGGATATAAGTGGCTCTCAAGACAAGAACTCCTGAGACCACCTGTACGGAAAAGACAGGATTAACTCAGGGAGACAGTATCAGGTTGATGTACTCTTTCTTTCTGTGGTTCCAATCTAAACAATAGGCACTTATGTATATGTGGATGTGGTTCCAAAATGAACAAAAAGAAGGAACAATTATTAACTGCAATATTGGCCAGAATTTCTAGGCAATTTTTATGCCTCGAAAGCTGGCTCCCAGACCACAGGCTGGGTGGCCACTCATGTCTGTCCACCAATCAGTGAGAGATGAGTTGTTGCAAGTGAGACACGGCGACAAAGAGCTCTTTTAAGAGGGTACTCACACTAGGTACTCTAAAACAAGGTGAAAGAGCATTTGACCCCCAAAGTGTGATCACTTAAAAATGTGGACCAGAAAATGGTTCAGATCAAGCGCGGTTGTAGTGTAAATGCTAAATGTAAAACAGCATGGAAGAGCAGCTCATTATTATGACAACATTCATCCATTTTCCAAACCTGCTTGTCCTCCTCAAGATTATCCCAGCATCTTAGGCCATAATCAGGGTACATCCTAAACAGTTGGCCAGTCTATTGCAGGGCAATGTGAGACACTCCCACTAAGCCACTTTGCCATCCTATAATCACCTTAGCAGTAAAGCTGTGAATTACAGTCAGGTGTCTCTGTAATATTATGCTGCATTATGTAATATTGAGAGAGAGATCCCTACCAAGATGGCGCCGGTGATGCAGGCTGCCGTCACAGCTGCTCTGACCCCCTTTTCCTTTTGTATTTTAGGTTATTCTATTGTAATTCCAGACCAACAATTTTTTTCTGAATGGGAAGCACTGTGTATGAAAGAGACACTCCTATTTCTATTGGTATACAGTGTACTCATAATTCAATGTTTTTGACCCCAGATACAGGCTGGCCAAGTGAGATCCTGAGGGAGAACAAAGGACGCAACCCGAGATGGCAGCCCCGTGGGAAAAGAGCCGTTTGGGATTTCCTCCGTTTGGGAAATCTGACCTGCCGCCATCTTCCACATGCCTAAATATAAACAAAGGCTCAGACAGGAAGCTCCAGTTCGGAGGGAGGCCTCACACTGGACAAACCAATCGGTGGCTGCTCTGCAGGACGCTCTGTATGATGCAGACTGGGACATTTTCTGTCACAGCTCTAATGACAACAATGTGTTTATGGAAGCGGTTGTGGGATTCATCGGGAAACTATCAGATGATACTGTGCACGTATCTAATCGGATAATCAGAACATTTCCCAATCAGAAGCCATGGGTGGATATGACCATCCACGATGCTCTGAGATCCTGCACCACTGGTTACAATGCAGGACATGCTTTGGGCGACATGACCTCATTCAAAGCAGCATCATACAATGTGCAGAAAATAGTGAAAGAGGCGAAGCATTGCTATGGAAACTTGAGTCACAGCTTCAGCAAAGTGACTCTAAGAACCTGTGGCAGGGATTAAGGACTATAAAGTGCCAACATCCTGTATGATGAATGAGGACGTGTCTCTGGCAGACGAGCTGAACACTTTTTACGCTCGCATTGAGGCTGCAGCTAACGATGCCAACACTAAAGATAATACTTCAGCTAACGCTAATGACTGCCACCACAGGAAAAATGCTGATCATTTCTGAACATGATGTGAGAAGAGCCTTCAGGAAAGTGAACACCAGAAAACATATCAGGTCGAGTCCTCAGAGCCTGTGCTGACCAGCTAGCACCAGTGTTCACAGAAACATTTAACCTCTCCTTATCCCCCATGTGCTTTAAATAGTCCATTATTGTTCCTGTCCCAAAAATCCCATCCTGCTTCCCTCAATGACTACTGCCCTGTAGCCTTGACCTCAGTTTTTTATGATGTGCTTTGAGCGGCTGGTCGAAGACTTCATAATGGCTTCACAACCAGACACACTGGATCCACTACAGTTCGCCTACCACCAAACCGTTCAACCGATGATGCAATCTCTCACCTCCTCCACAAATCACTCACCCACCTGGACACCAGAAAGGGGAATTATGTTAGAATGCCTTTGGTAGACTATAGTTCAGCGTTTAAAACCATAATTCCCTCCACACTCACCATCAAGCTGGAGCACCTGGGACTTATCCCATTTCTTTGTCAGTGGATCTGCAATTTCCTAACCGGCAGATCACAGTCAGTAAGAATGGGCAGACATGTCTCTTCCCTGCTGTACTCCTTGTACACATATGACTGTATGGCCACTACTGACTCCACCAACATCATAAAGTTTGCTGACGACACCGTTGTGGTTGGACTGATCTCTGACAACAATAAGATGGCCTATCTGAAGGAGATTAGAACTCCGGAGGACTGGTGCCAAAGAAACAACCTCCTTCTCAACGTCAGTAAAACTAAGGAGCTGATAGTGGACTTCAGTAAAAAGCAGACAAGAAACTACCAGACCCCCATCATCAACTGGAGCCCAGTGGAGAGAGTGGACAGCTTCAGGTATCTTGGTGTTAACCTGTCATGGTCCTGTCACATCAACACAGTGGTGAAAAAGACCCATCAGCATCTCTTACACCTCAGGTGCTAGAAAGACTTCAGACTGCCTACTTAGCTGCTCAGGAACTTATACTTTTGATGAGCATCCTAACATCACCACCTGGTTTCTCGTGCTCTCTGACCTGCACACAATCTACAGCAAGCGGTGCTGGACCAAGGCCAGGAAGATCATGAAGGACCTCAGCCATCCCAACAAGAGTCTCTTCTCAATGTTGAGGTCAGGGAGGCGTTTCTGCTCCCTGAAGACCAACACTGAGAGACTAAGAAGCTTCTTCCCACAGGCAATACGGTCTCTCAACCATGTTCCTACATAGGACTAACATTACTTTTGCTTCATTTGCATATCCATTTGCACATTTGCATACCATTGCACATCTTTCATTGCTGTTATTATTGTGATATTTGTATTATTAGTGTGTTTTCTCCATAACACAGCCGGCTGTATATTTTACACATAACATACAAATACTATTGTATTTACTTTGTATTTATATATATATATATATATATATATATATATTCTTTGTTCTGTTTTAGATTTCTATTCTACTGTTATGTTTAAATAATGCTCATTCTCTCCTGTAGCCTTGACCTCAGTTTTTTATGATGTGCTTTGAGCGGCTGGTCGAAGACTTCATAATGGCTTCACAACCAGACACACTGGATCCACTACAGTTCGCCTACCACCAAACCGTTCAACCGATGATGCAATCTCTCACCTCCTCCACAAATCACTCACCCACCTGGACACCAGAAAGGGGAATTATGTTAGAATGCCTTTGGTAGACTATAGTTCAGCATTTAAAACCATAATTCCCTCCACACTCACCATCAAACTTTATGATGTCAGCAGGCGTAAAAGCATTCCCCACCTCGACCACATCTCTATTATGCTAATTCCGGCACACAGCTGATGTAAGAAAGACTCTATGAAAAGTTAAAGAGCAACAGTCGATGCCGTCAACATCACCCTCCATGGAATCTTCCAGCCTGTCTAGGCTGGACTACTGCAACGCTCTGCTGGCCGATCTTCCAGCAGGGCACTCAAACACTACAAGTGATTCAGAATGCAGCAGCTTGACATGTCTTGAAACAGCCCAAAAGAGTCCATGTCGCACCTCTCCTTATTTCCCTTCACAAGCTACCAGTTGTCACATGCATCATAAAAAATCTTCTTACTGGATACTGGATGGTAGTTTTACTGAAAACTACCACTGGATCTACACCAAATTACCCTTACATTGGTTATGTAACTGGCTGGGAATGTTGCTGGTAATTAAGTGTTACTATGTGATTTTTAGGGTGCTCTGTGTGCCTATTCAGTTATTCTGGGGAATCTGGTTGTATACTAGTCAAATCATATAAGCCAATCCCAGTAACTTTAACATATTAGCAATAATAATAATAAACTTGTTTCAGCAAACAAGTTATTGCCGGTATCTGTGCAATGTATATGTCTTGTATCCCTCTGTTATCTTGCTTTAACTGAAATGGAAACAGTTGTTTCCCATTAGAATACACTTGATGTATTCCACTGGAAAACAACTGTTTCCATTTTCACACCCACTGCTGAAGTAATGTGGAAAATTTCTGCCCTGGAACTGGAACACACGTTACTAATTGCTTTTTTGATTGAAAATTGTGTCATTGCTCTTTGACTGTTTTATAACTATGGATAATAGAGATAAAACATAAGATCTTTAACACAGATTTGTTCATCTTGAAATTGTGTGTTATTTTTAATTCCAATGCAGGCAGTCTTGCACTTTGCTGGTATAACGTACAATAGTATTTCTGCCATTTACTGACAAGCGCACACTCCATTAGAGAAAACAGTTCCCTAATGGAAAACAGAAAACATTCATTCTCAGCTCAGTTTCCTGGGTTGAGCAGATGGGAAACAACATATAGTTAATAATGTAATCATACATAGTTTAAATTAACAAAATAAATATATTTATTCATATTCATTTGCTGTAATAGGCAAAAGGTTATATAAGGCTTATTAAGGTATTAAAGCATTTTTCTCTCCAATGTACGGTTGTTGGTGAACAAAGTGGATGAGATTTGACTCTGATCAACCATAGCAAAATACTTTAACTACTTTAACTGTAATGTCATGATCTTCACTGAAACATGGCTAAACAGCAGCATACCGGACAATGCTGTTGACCTAGCTGGACTCCACACATTGAGGGCAGACAGGATGGTGGATGACTCTGGTAAGACCAGAGGCACAGGATTGTTCATTTTAGTAAAAAAAGTTGGTGCACAAACTTTGTTATTGTTGGGAGACACTGCTCATTATTATCTATCTAACCTAGAGTTTCTCATGGTTTAGCATAGTTATTGTCTACGGAGGGAGTTACCTCAAACATTATGACTGCTGCTTACATTCCTCTTGATGCTGATGCCAAGCTTGCCATGAACAAATGTTATGCGGCCATCAGTAAACAACAGACTGCTCACCTAGACGCTGCATTGTTGTGGGCAATTTTAATCACTCTGACCTAAAGGCAGTGCTCTTAAATTTCAGCAAAACGTTTCCTGTTACACCAGAGGAAACAAAACTTTGGACAATGTCTACACAAACATAGCTAAAGCCTCTCTGTGACACCCCTCCCCCACCTGGGACAATCAGATTATCTTTGCTTCTCAACCCCAAGTATTCACCCCTTGTCAACCGTTTGAAGCCATCAGTGACAACCATCAAAGTGTAGCCAAAGGGGGCAGACTTTACACTCCAAGAAAGGTTTCAAAATACAGACAGGAATGTTTGTTTTTCAGGCCATCTGTGGCATTCACATGGACATGGACAGCTACACATCCACTGTTCTGGATTATATCAACACCACCATAGACAGTGCTACAACCCAGAAGCAGATAACCGCATACCAAAATCAGAAGTCATAGATGAAAAAGGGGGAACGCCTCCTGCTGAAAGCACGCAACACTGTAAGATCGGGTGATACACAGGCCTACAGCACATCCAGGGCAAAAAGAGGGGCATCAAAAAGGCCAAGCACTCCTACAAGCTAACACTCGAGGACCACTTTTTCAACTCTGATCCTTGTAGGCGTCATCAGTGCCTACAAACCCAGGGTTTTTACAGTCATTTTTAACATTCTTCAAATCCACGTGTCAGTGCCGAAAAACACTCAAGTCCAGCATGACTGAATTCTGAAATGATTTATCATTTGTATTTCATTCATTATTTCATATAATTTGTATTAATTTCATTAACTAAATGTATTGTGTAGGACTAATAGAGATTGATAAGAGTGAATAGGTACCATTATATTAATTTGTGTGAAACAGTGTGTTCTTTGCAGTTGAGGAACTAACCACAGAACCTGTCTAAAGTTGACTATGTGTTCCATTAAAGGATTTATAATTGCACAAGCAAGGTGTGAGAAAAAGGGGGCTATAGGGGTAGAGAGGACAAAGTAGAGGGGTCATGTGGTGTTGTTGAAGCAAAAGATATTGTTTTTTTAATAAGTATAGCATACAATGTGACCTTTTAGAAAAAAATAATATATACAGACAGGAACAAAATGTTTTATTCAAAGAGGGGTAAAGAGATGTTTCTGTACTATACAAATGAGCTTGAGAGAGTGTTAAAATAAAAATAATAGTTCCTGAATAACTGAATAACAGAACAACAGCGTGGCGAGGCAAATACACAAGCACAATGAAGATTCAAAAATAGAAATAGTTTAATCCAAAAACTCGAAACACAAGGTAAATCAAAAGCAGGTGGTCCTCCCGGAAGGCATGACCCCGCTCTGTCCCATGGACCCATGGAGGCATGACTGATGACTCCGGGGGAAAAATCACAAGAGGCAAAGCAGGTGGACCAGGAGCCTGAGGCAGAGGAGGAGAGTCGATGGGCTGAGGTGATGGAGCACAGGGCACAGGTGTCATCGGCGACCGAGGCAGAGACAGGGATCCAGATGAATGACAGAGGACCGAGACGATTCAGGATAGATGGAAGAGTGGAGGGACGAGGCATAGCCAAAGGAGTATAATCCATAGGAGAAGGGCAGGACGATGACAGACCGAGGTGAGTCCATAGGGACAGGCAATGAAGATGGGCTCTCCAGCCACGCAGACAATCCTGCAGACAGACAATCCTGCAGCTCAGCCACTGCACAGTGTGGCATAAATGTCCTGAATTTCCAACATGGAAGGGAGGCCGGATGACATGATACATGATATGATACACAGTCCAGATCAATGACATTAATGTCTAGTGCCTGCTCACCCTCAGAAGCTGTGCAGTGGGTAGCACTCCCCTCTGTGTTGACCCGGTCATGCTCCACCAACAGCATACTCAACTGGTCTGCTGGCTTGACCTCTGTGACGCTCTCAGCTCTGTCGCACACTCGACTTGTGGCTCCTCGGTCACCAGGTTGGAATGGACTCCCTGTCCAATATGCTCTTGGGTTGACGCTCTGCACTCATGATATGTGCGTAAAATGCGTAAAAATTACTTTTGTGGCTGGTTGTTCTGTCATGAATGCGTGGCGAGGGAAAAACACAATGTTGTGGAAAAATCTTATTCTGGACTGGACTATTCTGCAAACACTTATAAATGGCCCCTGAAGGTGTTGTTCTTTATCATTGGTCACAAGTTACTAAATATGCATCCTTCAGTTTACCAATCAATATATCAATTAATAACTCATTTTATTGCCTTATATAGAATATCTTAAACATTTCTTCTGGTCCACCTACTCTTGCCTCCTCCCATCTAACTCCTTCAGTTTCATCTCAGTTCTTTCACCTTTGTCAGGCTCTTTGCCTTTTGCATCTTTAGTCTTTGGGTAGAAGTGATACCTGCATTGCAACTTATTTTTGTTCTATAGAGGGGAACAGAATCTGCTTATTGTTAATAAAGAAAGGAGAAATAACGTGTATCAGATAGAAAAACATATAAGCATAAAATCATATAAAGGAAATCATAAGAAATATTTCCTCCACAATGAGCACAACGAAGATTCAAAAAATGGAAATAATAATAACCACAAACTGCAGAGCCAGCAAGCAAGAAACACAGAATGATACACTTCATAGCAATTCAACAACTGACAATGAGACAAAGTCATGAACTAGTATATATACACTCAAGACATAATGAATCATAATGCGACACAGGTGAGAGTAATCAAAGGGACAACCAAACACAAGAACATGGCGGAGGTGAACAGAAACAAGGATCAAACCAAATAACAGACAACCAATACGTTACACAAGGATTGCAGGGTCCAGTATTGTACATCTGTATGTCTGAATACAATTCTTCAATAAAATACCATTGCTGCTATAACTGTCCCTATTCCCAAAACAAATTCCAACACAGAATGAATACCGCCCTGTAGCACTCAAACCCATCATTATCATGTGCTTTGAGCAACTGGGTCTGGCACACCTGAAAAACTCTTTTCCGTCCACACTGGACCCACACCATTTTCCCTCCCATAGCAATAGGAGCACAGAGGACGCAGTCTTCACTCACATTTACTCACTCATATCAACATTCAATACTCTCATAATAACACTGTGCGGCGCACACCTGTACGCATTCTTCTCAAATATGATCGTGCGTTACCTTATGCATTTGTGCACAAGCCTCACACTCCTCCCAAGGGTATCCCATATTTGTCCTTATAAGGTCCATATTAATCACTCAATAAATATTTCATGCTGGTGCTGGTGTTTTGGTTATGAATGGTACGCTGACTTTATAGAGTTTTTATTTGTTGGATATAAAACTTTCCACTTTCCAAAATTTCCATTTTTGTAATTTATGGATAGGCCTAATTGACTGTTATGGAAACTAAATTAAAATTTGGAGTATGCTCACATGCAGGCTGTGCTCTATGCATGCATGCCAGGGTACTTTATCCATGATATTTCGTGTTACCATTGGAGGTCAATAAAATGCAGTCTAGAATACCGTGTTACACACGATTACACACATAGTTAAATGGTTGCGAAAAACTGAGAACTTTTAAATGCATGTAATTTCTTTATCTTACTTTTGCGAGAAATGTTGCGACCACAAATGTCACCCTGCTTCACGCAACATTTTCTTGTGTGAAAGGTTCTAGAAATGAGGCCCCAGGTTTGGCAGTAAGGGTTATTTTTTATTGGGAGGTGGGGGCACACTAAAGTTGCTGTCTATAAACATGATTGGTTAAAAAAAGAAAGGCTTAAAGTTTAACTATATAACTTTAACTATAAGGCTTAAGTTATAGTTACCCATAGGCATAGGATACAGTGCAATCAGTTTGGACGTAGCACAGTGCTCATTTAGTAAATGCACAACTGAAACTGAAATTAGTCTGGATTTGAATGTGGCTAATGTTTTAGCACATTTGATCTCTTCTGGAAGCCGATTCCAACCATGGGCCGCATAAAAGCTAAAGGCAGATTCCCCTTGTTTTGTGTAAACCCTCTGTATTTCTAATTGACTCAATCCTAGTGATCTGAATGGTCTGTTCGGTTTGTATTCAGTGAGAATATCGGCAATGTATTTAGGTCCTAGGCCATTGATTGATTTATAAACAAGTTACAAACAAGTACTTTAACAAGTACTTTAAAATCAATCCTAAATGTAACTGGAAGCCAGTGTGATATGCTCTGACTTTCTGGTTCTAGTCAGAATCCTGGCAGCAGCATTCTGGATGAGCTGCAGCTGTCTAATGGTCTTCTTTGGAAGGCCAATGAGGAGAGCATTACAGAAGTCCACCCTGGTGGTGATAAAGGCATGAACAAGTCTTGACTGGAAACAAAACATCTCATTCTTGCAATGTTTTTGAGATGATAGTATGCTGATTTAGTTACTGCTTTGACATGACTACTGAAACTAAGATCTGACTCCAGAATCACCCCAAGATTTTTGACTTGATTTTTAGTTATTTGACCCCTAGTGTCAAGGTAGGCATTCACCTTAAGAACTTCATCTTTGTTTCCAAATACAATGATTTTCTCCTTGTTTAACTGAAGAAAGTTCTGTGACATCCAACTGTTAATTTCATCAATGCATTGGCAGAGGGAGTCAATGGGGCTGTAGTCATTTGGCGATAAAGCTAGGTAAATCTGGGTATCATCTGCATAGCTCTGATATGCAATTTGGTTCTTTCTCATTATTTGACTTAGAGGGAGCATATACAGGCTAAACAAGAGTGGCGTAAAAATTGAGCCTTGTGGGGCATGTCATAGATGTCCCCTTAGAATTATGCTCTCCTATACTCACATAATAGCCTCTCCCCTCTAGGAACCATTTAAGGTCCATCCCAGAAAGCCTGACCCAGTTTTCCAGTCTCTCTAGAAGGTTGTTATTATCAACAGTGTCAAATGCAGCACTAAGATCTAGTAGTACCAGCACTGATATTTTGGCAGAATCAGAATTTAAGCGAATATCATTTATTATCATTATGAGCGCTGTCTCTGTGCTGTGATGCGGTCAGAAACCAGATTGAAAATTGTCTAGGTAACCATTTGAATTTATGTAGTAATTCAGCTGATTAAAGACTACCTTTTTAATAATCTTGCCTATAAAAGGAAGATTTGATTTTGGTCTATAGTTGCTCAATATTGTGTTATCAAGACTGCTCTTTTTCAAAAAGGCTTAACAACTGCAGTTTTCAGGGAGTTTGGAAAAGTCCCAGAAAGAAGCGAGGTGTTTACCATTTCTAAGAGATCTGCTTCTAAACATTTAAACACGCTTTTGAAAAAATATGTGGGAAGTGTGTCAAGGTGACAGGTTGAAGATTTAAGGTGCTGTACTGTTTCTTCCAAAATTTTGCAGTCAATTGTTTTAAAAACAGACATGGTAACTACTTTTTGAAATTGCGGGTGAATTTGGCTGACCTCAGCATAACTTGAGGATGTGCTAATTGTCTATCTGATAGAATTTATCTTCTCAGAAAAGAAGAAAACAAACTCATTGCATTTGCTGTCTGAGAGCACTGGAAATCTGGCTTGGGGGGTTTGTTAGTCTCTCAACGGTAGCAAAAAGATTGTGAGTGTTGTTTAAGTTGCTGTTTATAGGGTTTGAGAACAATGTTTGTCTGGTTTTGCCTAGTTCAACATTGAAAGCATGAAGGCTGTCTTTATAGATGTTAAAGTGAATTTCAAGTTTTGTCTTCTGCCACATCCGCTCAGTTTTCTGCATTGCCTTTTCATACTCTGTACTGCTGCTGATCTCCATGGTGCCTTCTGTCTGCCAGTCATCTTTTTGACTTTTATTGGTGCAATGTCATCGATTACATTCTTAACTTTTGAGTTAAAGAAATCCAGAAGAAGATCAACAGAATCTGAGAGAGAGTCTGCAGAGATGCTTGGCATTGAAGATATAGCCTTAATAAATAGCAGACTACTGTTCTCATTTATGCATCTCTTTCTGACAGGGACAGATCTAGATCCAGTGGTAGCAGAGATTAATATATCAAAGAACATACAGAGGTGATCGGATAGTGCTACGTCCTTAATAACAATGGATGAAATCTCTAGACCCTTACTGATGAGTAAATCAAGAGTGTGACCATGATTATGTGTGGGTCCATAAGTGTTTAAAACAGTAAGGGTTAGCTGTTAAGGGATAGCTGTTATCAGTTGTTCACCTACAGCAGATGGAGGGTGGATTGGGCTCTGACGTTGTGGCAGTGGCCGAAGAGCTCTCACAGGAGGAGGAGGGCGAGCTGGGCCTACAGGATTTGGTGGTTGTGGTGCCCGCCGTTTTTTAGTTGATATCTGGGGGCTTGCAGCGAAAGAGTGGGAGAGTCTGGTCCCAGCATAAACAAGTTCCTCCATTTTCTGTGAGAAGCTTAGAAGTTGAGATGCTGGAGAGAGGGATAGTGTGCCTGGTGAGTGGGGCTGTGGCTCTGGTGTTTCCAGTGTTTGAAATATGTTGTCCTGGCTTGTCTGGATGTTTTCCAGAAAGTCGTCCTTGGGTGCTGAGTCTTTGAGCTGTCCTGGTATCTGTCTGTGATGAGCTCTGTGGGCTCTGCTGGCGTTGTGTCCATGAGCAGTGGTTGTTTTGGCTCCGTGATGTTATCAATGTCCTTTTGGGATGTGTCAGACACATACTGACTTTGTCCAGGGATGGTTGAGGGAGAAATAGAAGTAGTCCTTTAGCACTCTTGCACCAAGCTTGTTTGGGTGGAGGCCATCCAGTTTAAACAGTTGTCTATGACCCTAGAAAAAGTTGTCTATGAAGTTGACTCCTTTTAAACTGCAGGTTCTTTGTAGCCATGTGTTTAGCCCAAGCAACTGTGAAATCCTTTGTAGTCGGTTTAGCCTTCTTTCGAATGTAATCCTTCAGAGTGTGCCACACCATCTCAATCGGATTCATATCTGGAGATTCGGCAGGAGTCTTAACACATTTTATACCCTAGTTTTGGGTCATTTTCACTATGCCAAAAATGGTGGTATTATCCATAGATGTCTCTAATATATGGAGCTGCGATTTCATTTATAAGATCATTCTCAAAGAAATAACGATCCGTAATCCCTTCGAATATTGCATAAGGCCCTGGTCCTAGTCTTGATATTGCTCACCACACATGGAGTTTCAGTGGGTGTATTTGTTTTGGCTTGGAGACCTGTCTTCCTGCCTTGTGGAACGACATGGTAGAAATTGACCTAAAGAAACTGATGTGAAACGTCTTCCTGTTGTTAATCCATTTTTGCGCTTGCTGGAGACGTATCTCTTTGTTTATGTCTCTAATCATGGGACAATGCCAGGTTTTCATATATTTCCATCCTATTCTTAGTCTGATTCTCTGAATAGATCCCTCACTGATGTTACTCCATTTTCAGTTTTTTTACAGAATATGAAGTGTGTTCATCATTTCTGCTGGTAATGTTGACAATGGCCATAATATTGTCCCTAAAACTAAGAGAGGAAACTCTTACCATCATAATGTTGAACTCTTACCATCAACATTATAGCACCACTTTTTATAATAACAATATATTGTGCATACATTGTAGGACATACTGTAACTTACTTATTTATCTTTCGTGGGTTGCACATCCGTGGTCTTCGCTCTCTGTAATGTTTTCTGATTGTGCTTCTGATTTTTAGATGCTTGAAGAATTAGATGAACTGAAGAATCATCTGTATTAATCTAGGTAGACATGGGCATGAACACTGACTGGAGGCCCATTATGTCAGTTATTTTATTTTCAATTTAAATGTGTCATGAACATTAAGTTACAAAATAAGTTTTAAAAAACAATTCTGCCCACATATGTACATATTCACATGATAAAAGATTTAACTTGGTGTCAATGGTCATGAAGCGATTTACACCTAGGAAGATTCAGACATTCATGCTTAGCCTTTATGAATAGTCATGAGCTTTGGATTTATATGAAATGTTAATGGACGATTAAACAGCGTAAGTATTCGTCTTAAATTATCATCTTATTAATCTGAGGGGGAGAAGCAAATAATTATACTTTTATAAATAGTAAGTTCAACTTATTTGAACATGGCATTTGCATTTTACACAAGGCACCACAATGGAGGCAAAAACATTTTACCCAAAGAGAAGTGCCGCTGTTTCTATGGACAACAAACATCAGGTACAACATTCATCTTCAATTTTCTGTCAACGTCGTGGGTCTAATAATGTTAAGACATTGCAAAACGTAAATCTCAGCTATGGTGCATTTTTTTCACAGAGAGCGGATATGAAAAACAATCGGCATCAGCATACTGCAAAAAAGACAACAACTACTCGGCTTGTTAAAAAGAAATCTGTATGTTTTTTCATAAATTATTTAAATTGTTCATTCGTTTGTTGGTGACTATTTATCATTAAGTCTCATTCTGGATTCTACACAGGCTTTGATGGTTGGCTATCGACACCCAGCAACAGTCAAGATCTCCGGTGAGCTGTTTATGGATTTCACAAGAAGGCTGCTTGTTGGAGAAGACAATGGACATACTGCTGAACAGTCCTCGACCACCGACGATAGACCTGGAGATGTTCCGCTCATGCCCAGTACAACACCCAGAAACACCCAACACCATACACTCTGTACCACAACACCATACACTCTGTACCAATCACTTCACAACATCATGTTCGCCGGTCTCTCATCCGAGGATTGATTGTACCCGATTTATGTCTGAATCGAGTGTCTCTGGAGAAAGAGAAACAACTGTACTTCGTACAACTGTACAACTGTAGATTAACAACTGTACAACTTGGCCAGACGGGAGAGCGAGACCAGAATGCTTTGCTGCGCTTTTGTTTAAGACTCTCATTCCACATAACATTTACATAAGGCTGGGTAGGTTCTGTTAACTTCGACGGCTTGAAGGGTAAAAATGCCTTACCCAACAACCTGCGGCAGACAATAACCGAAATGGTTGGAAGGAAATTCAATGATCTCACACCTTGTGACTGGAAGGTGATAAGAGATCGCCTTAACGAACTTCTTCATTCAAAAAGACTCACCCCACCCCCTGCGTCTCACCCCTGCCTGTGCTCGCTTCTTTTAGGGTTAAAGCTAACCCGAGTAGCACATATCACGTGCCTTTATAGCTTTCTGGTCATGATGTCACCCCGTCTGTGGCATCCCTTTACACATTTATTAGATTTGAGTTGTACCATGCCTGGCTTTGGCACAGTGTTTTTTTTGTTCCCCAATGTGCCATTTTACAATGCATCACAAGTTTCTTTAAAATGTCTCTGTATGTACAGTTACAACTGTAAACCTTGTTCCCTGAGAAGGGATCAAGATGCTGCATCTTCTGCCATGCATCCTGGGCACCTGCGAACATCTTGCGTCAACTTCTGTATGTTTCAATATACAGTATGTTTTGCCACATGCTACATCATCATGCAGCATCGTCTCAATCTCTTGAATAAGGTAAAGACATACTATAGTGTTTCTATGCTTATGTCACATACATTCAGACACAAACTTTGCCAATATGCAACCCTTGAATAAGCCATATTTCAAAATATCTATTATGTTAAAACATGTTAGCATTATGATAAAACATGCCAGCATTATGCTAACATCATGCTAGAATCATGTTAAACATGGTAACATTGATTAAACACTCTGGCCTGTGTTTTGCCATAGCAAGCACCACTGAAAATTTTTAATCTAGCTTATGATTACAAATTTTTGGAGTGTAAGGGGAAATTTGGTTAGCCTGAGAGAGAGCTTTGTTTATCTTTATTCTTTACATGGCATTGAGGACTCTATTGCCAAACCAATAACCAGTGACTAGATTATAATCTGGTCCAGGTCCTTGTCATATCTAGGCTGGACTATTGCAATGCTCTACTGGCTGGCCTTCCTGCAAAAGCACTCAAACCACTTCAACTAATACAAAATGCTGCAGCTCGTCTGAGCTTCAAAGAACCACTACCTACCACTACATAATTTGTCTTACAATTAATCTTTTTTGGGATTTAAAGGATTTTATATAGGGCCACACTAATGCAGGCCTAATCGGTCACAGTTCCACTTCTGTTATTTTGTGGATGTGAGGTATGACAAACACCCAGATGTCCTCGCTATGCCATTCAGCTTTGGAGCTTTATGCCCACAATATAAAGCACACAATTCACTTACAAAACGACCAGTGGTTCAGCACCATCTTATCTTCATCATCTCTTTCAAAACTACACTCCCTCAAGATGCCTACAATCATCAAACAAACAATGTCTTGTCATTCCATCCTCCAAACACTCTCTGTCACCCTGCAGTTTTACAATTAATATTCCCAGATGGTGGAACGATCTTCCACACTCTGTTCGGTCTGCCTCATCCCACACGATATTCAAAAAACTCCTCAAAACCCACCTCTTCCGGGAGCACCTCTTATCACTCTAACACTCCTCTTATCACTCTGACACCCCTATTTTTTAAAAAACCTTACTTTTCAACAGGAACCCCTGGAACATTGTCTAATCAGAAGAATTATATCTTTGTATGACTGTGTTCTGTTATCTTTGGCCCAAAGTGTCTGCTAAATGCCTAAATGTAAATGTAAATTTAATACTACCAGTCATGATTTCTCTGGGAAAGCTTTTAAAACACAGTTTACGTGATGGCTGATTGTTTCTGGACCACTTCCCCAAAAAACGTTTTATTGTTCCTAGGGTAAATTTTTTAATTAGAAAACTGAAATATTAAATTTTCAAAAGCCTAAATATATAAATTTATGATTCCATCATTTTTATTTGGGATGCAATTTACCCATAAAAATAAATTTACCCAGATTTAGTTTACCCAGCGTTTTGGCATCTCCTGTGACAACCACATTATCTGCTGGAATATGAGAGGAGACATTTTTAATAATAATTGCACTCACCTCTGGACAAGTAAGCACAGGTAGCGGGGGTATGAGATGCCTGTCAGCTTGACTTCCAAGCCCTTCATTCACTGTAATGTGCAGTGAGTTAATTGTGGAACTATTTAGTAAGTGTTAATGTTGTAGCCTCTGAGGTAAGTAATTTAATGAAAGACAATTTGGCACATGTTTTGCGATTCTGTTACAGAAATGATTTTATTTAAGACATATTTAATGTCTTTTGACATATTGAGTTCTATTTGCCTCTCCCAAATATACTTGCCCTTAAATTTTCAGATTATGCTTTTAGTTTTGATTCAATCAAATATAATTTGCTATAGAGTACTTAAATATTTGACAATAGCACTTTTGAATTATTGGTTTAACTAGATGCTCTGGGAGGTGGTACATCTTACTTTGTTCAATGAATCATGAAGGTTTTTGAAAGTTTCTCAGGTATTATCTACACTAAACAATTGCAAATAGTAATCTTTACAATGCTTACAGCCTTGGTCATATAAAATGTAGAAAATCTTTACTGCTGTCTAGATTAAGAACAATCTAAATTGATATTACGTAACTGGTGTTCAGAAATAGCCAGTTGATTGCTTGAGGAGCACACCTGTCAGCACATTTGCATTATTTTCCAGGTCTGGCACTAACTGGATCGTTCTGGTCTGGATAAGAAGCAGAACCCTGGTGACACAAGACTCAGTTCAGGCTCAACTGTTCATCTGTCTTATTGTTTAAACAGTTATTTATTCTTAAAGGATTTTTTTTCTTAAAGAATATATTTTTCAGCTTATTTTACTGACTGACAAAATGGATGCTGGCACAACTGACAAATCAAGGAGGTTTCTGAACAAATAAAAAATAGATATCATTTTAAAATATATACTGTTTAAATGGCTTCTCTCTTGATTCATTAAAAAAAGCACATTATAGCACAAGGTATTAACTTTTTGTTTATATGTGGTGACTTGTTAAAACCATTAATAATTTTATTCTTCATTACCTGAGTAACTATGTTGGTTTGACAAAATTAGAATTTCTGTTCACAAAATCATAAAAAGAAATTTGTCTTGGTTCCAGGAGCTCTTAAACACAAAGTATACACATAGGACAAAAGTTGGGGAAGTAAAATAAGTACTATCATACTTATGTATGTTAATATGTATTTACATAGTGTTTTACACACAAGTGTTTAAGTAAAGTATATAGTGTTCAAGTAAATGTTATTGCACTTAGTTGTATTGCACTTAACAGCTAGGATATGATAATGATGGACTAGCTGTTTAAGATTAAGATGACCTGCGAAAAAGAAGCTGTTCTTGTATTTTGATGCTCTAGTGCATAGTGATCTGTATCGTCTATGTGGGTAGTGCATAGTGATCTGTTTATGTGGGCCTCCTACTTCAGCTGAATTTACCATATTTTAGTGTATCTACATACTAACTGATGCTAACACCACATTAAACCTGATGGAAACATGGAAAACATGCTAGCAGTCATATGGTCATACTATAACATGCTAGCATAATACTAAATCTACCAGCATCATGCTAAAACATTGTTACAACATGCTAGCATTGTGCTAACTGAACTTGAAAGGTAGTAACATCATGCTAATTGATGTTATGCTAATTATGCTAGCATCATTTTTATTATTATTTAAACATGTTGGCACTAAACTAATTAATGCTAGATTTATGTAAAACGTTGTTAAAATATACGAATACAGTGCTAAATCATAGTAGCATCATGTAGAAGTCCTATCAGACTATCTGTCTTTCTATCATGCTAATAATGTTTAAATTGTTAGCTTGATGTAAAACCATGCTAAAATTATGCTAGATTATGTTAAAGCATTAATAATGTACATGTTTGTGATTATTATTATTATGGAACACATGGAAAACCTAGCAGGGACTGTTATAAATGAGATGTTGCTGCTCTACAGAACTTAATGTTTCTAATTTGATTTTTAATTATGATTTTTTAATTTCAGTTTTGTACTGGAGAAACCCATGAGATATTACAGATAACTTATTTGTCATATATTACTTGCGATAGCTGTCTAAAAAAATCACTTTTGCCTGTTGCCAGTTCTTACGTGGCTGTTTATGAAGTTTATGGTACAATGTCTCCTTCTTGTGGTCAAATTTATAAACATATTGTAGCAACCTGGGGCATGACAGGTAATCGCGAGTGTGGCGTAATTAAAGATGTTCAGTTACGTTAAAGCACCAGCCGCGATTGTTTCCGTCATGTCGCCTGTGTTTGTCATTGTTATGTGTAATTCTGTGTTTATGTCCAGGATTTTCTTCTGTTTAGTATTTATAATGTGTACGTGTTTATTGTTGACTATCGTCGGGGCGATTGGTGTCTGCAAGAGGGGCCCATGGCGATGGTCAGATGTGTGTGTTTTCTGGTGTGGTGGAATAAACGGGTTCGTTGTACGAGTGCGTCCGTGTCCATCTGAAAACCCACTCGTAACAGACGCGGGTCGTTACAATATGGCATTGAATCTTTGACTCATACAGCATTTGAAAAATAAAAAGCATACAAATGTTTCCTTAAAAATATTTAAAATATAATTTTTGGGTATTAATCCAAATCTGCTGATAAAAGCTTCCTTAGCATTATTGTGTGTTTGTTTGTGAGGTTTGTGAGGACACAAATGTGTATATCGACACATTCGTACACTCCAGAACTGGTTTCAAAACACAGACTGGAGTATGTTTGTTTCTCAGACAACATGTGGCACTCACATGGATAAAGACAGCTACACCTCCTCTATTCTGAATTATATCAACACCACCATTGAGTGTTACAACCTAGATACAAATCACCACATACCAAAACCAGAAGCCATGGAGGAACAAGGAGGTGCACCTCCTGCTGAAAGCACGCAACACTGCCTTTAAAGCAGGTGATACACATGCCTACAGTACTTCCAGGGCAAAAGCGCTGCTACAGGCTAAAACTAGATGATCACTTTTCCAACTCTGACCTTCAATGCATGTGGCAGGGCATACAGGCCATCAGCAACTACAAACCTAGCAATTCCACCCCCACAGCCACAAATATGTTCTTCTTGAACAAACGTAATGACTCTTATGCTTGCTTTGAGAGACAAAAAAGAAGCTGCCACCAGGCTCACACCTGTATGTAACCACCCGCTAATTACATTCACCTCTACAGATGTGTGACAGACAATACTACAGACAAACTACTTGGTGCACAGACAATAACCTGCTCCTTAACACTACCAAGATGAAGAAGCTTATTGTGGACTTTTGTAAGGAGAGAGGAGGCACACATGATCCCATCCACATTAATAGGCTATTAAGCGTGTTCCTGGGGACCCACATCTCTGAGGACCTGTCCTGGACCTCTAACACCTATAGCCTTGTTCACCAGTGTCTCTTCTTGTTGAGGACACTAAAGTAGAATCAGATATCCTCTGCCATCCTGGTGAATTTCTATTGCTGCACAATAGAGAGCCTTCTAACTAACTGTCTCCTTGCTGAACTCTATTATTTACATTACATCTACATATTTACATTACAGGAATGCACATTATGCACTTCTGGACACTACCGCCCAGAGACTGTACTCTCTGCTGCCTTCTGGCAGGTGCTTCAGGAGTCTGTGAACCAGAAACAGCAGTCCGAAGACCATCAATGCACTACTGGACTGTCAACACATTCATCTGCACTTGCACTACCTTTTTCATTTCTGCTTAAATGCCATCTGTTCAATATTCCTATGGTACATCAAATCTGTCATACATGTACATTACATCTGTAAATAGCCTGTAAATAACCTATATCCTGCACTTTCCTGCACTTCTGGTTAGACCTAAACTGCATTTCGATCATGCAGATCCATCACTTTAATCTTGCCTAATTAGAAGACTAGCCGAAGACACCTTGAGATTCAATTGATATCTAAAATCTCAGATCATCCATGTTCATATAGTGGCTGAAGTGGCCCTTTGTAGAACATGGAGGGGATACAGGTGCTGCTGGGCTTTTTTTGATATGGAACTGGTGTTGAGCAACCAGATGAGGTTCTCCATTAAGAAAAAAATCATTCTCCATTGGCAAGAAACTTGGTGCTCTTAACAATCTCCACAATAGGGCCACCAATGTTCAACAGAGTGGTCTCTCTGTACTTTTCTAAAGTCAACAACTATTTCTTTAGTTTTATCTATGTTCAGAGACAGGTTGTTGGTTTTACACCAGTCTGTTAAATGTTACACCACCTCTCTGTATGAAAATAATATGTACATATGATTAAAATGAATTTGCTTAAAGACAATCATTCAGTGTACATTATCTATTACATCACACAATTATCCATTACATCATATTAATGTACATTATCCATTACATTACACAAATAACAGGTCATTGAATGCAAACCTTTATATTTACATTACTATACAAAAATATTATACATTCTTGCACAATTTACAGTGCTAGTGTACTGTGTGGTGATGTCCTCAATATAGATGTCCTCAAGGTATGTCCCTTACTACAACTACACACCTAGTTAGTTGTATTATTAGTTTTATTAAGTTACATCTCGCATATAAACCATAAACATATGCAATAGGAATAGTAATTTTTTAAGACAGTCTCCATCCCATACTAAATGCCAAAACAGCTAAATCATGCTATGGACTCAGATGGTGCAGCTGCTGGCAAGAATAGCATGCTATAACTTACCCAAGGAGATATTTTATAAACAAATTGAGGTAAGGAAAGTACCACATTAAAATACATCTACAAGCAGGTTTTGGCCATGATGGATACACCATATAGGGAAGACACAGGTTTACCCTGTGGTTTACCAGAAAATCACACTGTGGAAATTATGATTTTCAAACAAAATGATCACATATTAAATATTATGATCTACCAGCAAGCTAACCACCTGGGTAGCCACAAATGGCACATCCAGTTGCCGAGCCCCTACACTGGGTTCCAAGCTTATAATATGCTAATATCCAGGATTTACAAAACGGGATAATAATACATAATAAAAACTATATAAAAAGAGCACTCATTATTGTTATTAGGGGAAAAGGTTCTGTGGGAATGCCTTGTCCAGAAGACAGCAAGGAAAAAAGAACCGGATCAATCCAAAGGTAATAGAACCTCATTAAAGTGTTGGGTTTAGCCATTCATAACAGTATCATCCGCAATTCAATGGGAGAGCTTCTGTTTGGATGCACTTCTGCATGGACATCCTGAAGTCTCTGAAGAGTTCAATACACCTTCCTTCAGGACAAACCCGAAGGGAGGAATAAGGCCCCTGCTCTGCACAGTGTGGGGTTTGTCTACAAGGGCTTGTCAGTTTTTACTGGGCCACCCAGTATTGTTTTCATTAGGATTGTTTCAAAACTTTGACAATTGTGCGGGCAGCTGGGGCTGGTTTCCTGCAACTAGACCTCCTCTGAGTTTGTGTTGTGGGATTTTCGATTACTCATGAAGAATTTCTTAAACAAATGGGTTTTGTTTCCAAAAGGTAGACTTTATTATCACATCAAACAAAGCCGAGTTGGTCTGCCAGAGCAACTAACCCCTTTTCACTCAGGTCCATGTATTTATAATTTCTCTTACCCCCTATTTGGTCCTATTTGGCTGTTTTTACTATTTCTGTCTGCTGACATGTAGCTTGAATGTTACGTTCCCTTTTTTAGGGTTACCATATGTATGTTCTGCATGTCTTGCACAACCTAAGCAGTATACATTCCATAGCATTTGAAACCATACATTGTATCACTGCTCTC
>JBAJNP010005806.1:0-5000 GCA_036877545.1 Yasuhikotakia modesta
CATCACCCCTCACAGGCATGTTGGAAAATGTTGTGTGTGTTTGTGTGTGTATGTGCATGCCCAGCTAACTTGAAATGTTCTCAAAAATGTATTTGCAGACATTAACATCAGAGTAACTTTAGAACTTAGTAGAATGTCTACTAATGTTATACATCACATTTATCAAAAATGTTATCTAAAATGTTAAGTTGAACGTTTAAAAAAGGTTACACAATAAAACATGTTTGAAGAATGTTCTTATATCCAAGCAATACTGTTAATGTTCCTAGGACATTCAAAATGACATTAGCATTTGAAGGAAACGTTAGGGGAATGTTATTACAACTTAAAATGGTTAGCTGGGTGTGTGTGTTGATGTGTGTGAGAGGTGATTAAAGTCTCGCCCTGGCGGGTGTCCTGACTGTGGCGTTGTGATGGATGGAGCAGTGTGTCCGTCATTAGGCAGCAGGCTGGCCCCTGGCACCCACACCCGCTCTTAAATGTATCCATACCTCGCTGTCCCCTAGTGTTGCTGTTCATTTCAAGGTCAATTGACTCAGTGCTGTGCGGGGCACAAAACATCCCCCTTTTTCATTGTTTTATTTCCCATTACTGAATGCTGTGCTTGTGTGTGTTTGTACACAAGCGTGTGTGTGGGATGGTGTGTGTGTGTGTGTGTATGCACCACGTCAAAGTCGATGGTGTGAAACAAATTCCCTGTAGCTTGTGTCTCTAGTGCCGAGGAAGACCCCTGTGTGAACTCTTTAGTGTTTATGAGCGTGTATATGCAGAGCTTTCTGAAGTGGAAGTTGCCTAAAGTCTGTCACTTTGCACCCAGTTATGAAAGTGATGATGTCACTTCCTGTGACTCCTGGTCTGTTTTTTGTTGCTGAGCCAAACTAATTTACACACGTTTTTGGCAAGATGTAATACACTTATCTCTTTCTCTCTCTCCCTCTCTCTCTCTCTCTGTCACACACACACACTCCATGAACACTTGATATACTGCACACACAAACACAGAACAGGAACAGTTGACTAAAAAAGTCACCCTTTCTATTCTATTCCTAGTCCTTTAACCTAAGTTAAATAAATCACAAACATAACACAAACACAACATATGCTAGTAACCAGCAATGCTAGTTTTCTCAGTGGGGATCCCATGAGACATACAGCAGGAAGTGAGTGGAGGACCACAGCGGTTCTATATGACACCTCCTCCCTCGACCAGCACAGATCATTCCCCGCTCCACAGATCCGTGATCAGCCGTTAGGTCTCTTTAGGCCCGTTCGGCCTCCTCCCTCCCTCCCTCCCCAGACATGAGAGAAAGCGAGCGTAGCTGTGTTAGCGAATGTAACTTTTTGAGGAAGAGGATAAAGCAACGCAACGCGGAGCACGGCAGAGCTCTTCTGCAGGAGCCAGAGGCTGAGATCTGTGATGTTTAATTCAGCAGCCCATAATCACTCAGATGGAGTCAAGAGCCGGCTTTAAATAACTCAGCTTCCAGGGGCTGAACCGCTCGGCTCACTCAAAACTTTGTGTGTGTGGGGAGCGTGTGGTTATATGTTTGCCCAGGTGTCAACATGCAGCTCTACGAAAAATGGAAAAACTTCTGTATTCTCCTCTCTCGCCAGCGTACAGCATTCATACCGGATCAAAAACTCTGTGTCGGAGTTTGGAGTGCGCACAGAGGACAAAACGTAGGTGTTACAGTAAAAGTACAGATTCCACCTTCATTGCCACTAGTTATGCAGCTGACAGCTGTTGTAACATAGCCGGCTCTCTCTCCATCAGCTGTGGGACGGACCGGTTCAGGCCGACTGGGAGTCATCAGTCTGCTGTAAGACCTGCTGGAGTTACAGGAAATCTCAAACAGGAAGTGCATGAGTCACAGAAGAGCACAGCAAAGTCAGACAGACCATCTACTCACTCGAACCCTGACAGGGAGATCTGCATTGTGGGTCACTAAAATAATGTTGAGGTTTGGATACTGACCCTCAGTAGGATTGTGGACACTGACTTATCCATCAGTAAGGGCTGATTTTGAAGTTTATGCTTTAATTTTAATATCTTCATATAAAAATGTGCTACTTGGTTCTACTTCTTTGTCACTGATATAATTTCTTATTAATCAGGCGCATTAACATACGATTTTTATGTTAAAAAGTGCTAGTCAGAGCAAAACCTGATAAAGGGTCTCAGGACACATTATTAATTTGACACACCATCTACAAACAGTGCTGGGGGGGCTGGTTTACAGTACAAACTGTCTGACAGCTAAAGCACAGCATGCTAATTAAATCACAGATGCAACAACGTCACAACAACGACGACAATAGAGGAGAAAACCGCGATTTTCTGTTAACGCTGAATCAATGAATCAATGAAACACAATCATCATTTTTTTCAGAGCAAATAACTGTAATAAATACACTGAGATCTACTGTACATCATTTTTGTGATGTTTCATGTATAGAAACCTGTACAGTATGATGTACAGTACATGTACAGTAAGATATTCTGTTGTGGGTGGAGCTACCCAACATGACACCTATAAAAACAACATTTCTCTCAGCCTGCCATGTCACAGCAGGTCAGGACATCATTAAACAAAACATACATTTCTTAATACTAGTGAAATACATCACAAATGGTTTCCTCTGTCTCAGCAGATGACTAACACACAGTGAAGGTCACAAGCTTTTCCAAGCAACCGCACAGAAAACACCAGCCTGTTCTAAAATCACCTGCTATCACTGGCAACCAGCTGCGTTTGGAGATCTTTCTCATCCGGTCCAAACTCACCGCCATGACAGAGACTGAGCAGCACCGAACCGCTGCCACGTAATAGGGAATTAATTGAGATCATCAATATGGTATTAATCATTAGAGCACAGGTGCTGAGACAGCGCTTTTGCCTGAGTGAATCTGTTAGCGACTCACACGCTTTAAAAGTTTGACCTGCTGTTTGGAAAGAGTGTGTGTGGAGCGAGATGGAAAGGGAAGGTCGAGGCAGAGACGCAAAAGAGAGAGAGAGAATGACAAAGATGGAGAAGACAGCCTGTGATCATATTAAAAGAACAGCAAACACATGACAAACTCTACCATCATTTATTTAAACTTGTGTTTTTGCTCGCATGCAATTACAAGGAACAAGACACAGAGCTTCAAAACTTTAAACCGCATTTTTCCTGTATGCAAGGTCATCTAAAAAAACCCTGACCTCAATAAACCAAACTGGTTTTAACAATGTGATCACAGATCACTGCGTATGCTCTTCTGAAAGCGTTTATTTTATTAATTATGTTTCTGAAAATAATAATGCATCATAACCACACATGAAAAGACCGGCCATTATTCCAGAGAATGTAGCTGCATTGTGTGATGTATTTCAAACGTGTGACTGAATAAATCTCAACACAATATTCGTTTCTGCATGAACTGCCCTGTTAAATCTGTTGACCAACATGCCGGTGAGAAGTCACACGGCAAAACAAAATCAGCGTGAACATTGATGCCATTCTGGTGAGCAAACACAAAATCCATCAGCCGCGCTCGTCCCTCGACGAGACGATGTACGGGTCAACGTCACTCAACACTAATCAGGCAAACACAGAGCAAATTACTCCGACTGCATTAAGCAACCGGGCACCGCACGTCTTCAAACATTGGAGGGTGTCTAACTGGGCGGACATTCCACAACATAAATTAAACATGACGCGGTTAGATGATGCTCACGCTCGGATGAGGTACAACAGCTGGAATCGATGCGGAAAGCGTAGCAGCTGGAGAAGAGACGCTCAGCCCGGCGTGAGGTCCGACACCTCGCCTCAGCACCGCCGCATATCAAACAGGCAGCGGGACAGGCAGAGAAGTCCTGACAAGCTCGCTTGCACCAGCGCTGGAGTTGAGCTTATGAAAAGTTTATGAGTTCTGCTCAAAACAGATTGATTTGGGGTTAAAGCAAATACCGATTCAAAAAACCCCCGGAGCTGTGACAGAACTGAGTAAAGAAGACAAAAGCAAAGACAGAGAGAGAGAGACATAGAAAGACAGAGAGAGAGACATAGAAAGATAGAGAGACAGAGAGAGAGAGAAAGTGAAAGAGTGAAAGACAGACAGAGAGAGAGAGAGAGAGAGAGAGAGAGAGAGAGAGAGGGGTCCAATACAAGCTGTAGCACAATAAAGACCTACAAAGACTTATTTGTGAGAGAGAGACAGAGAAAGAGAAAGACAGAAAGAGAGAGAAAAGGAGAGAAACAGAGCAAGTGAGAAAGAGGCTATAGAATAAGAATGACTTATAATACAATGTATTTTGCCTGAGAGAGAGAGAGTGAGAGGAGATTGCATACACACGACAGACCTAAGAAAGGGTGTTTTAGCCTTGATGTATTCATTGTGACTTAAACGCTGTGAAGGACGCGTCTGGTACGTGACTCTGGCTGCGTGAGGGTGGGCAATGTGTCACGAGTCAACGGGAGGGTGTTTAACAAGATCGGCCATATGCCTGACCTCTTGACACAAGCAGCTTCAGGCCTGCAGGTCAGCGTGAAGTCAGCGTGAGGTCACCACAGGTGTGCAGCAGATGTTGAGAACATCAGTGACTCAGGTGATCCTAAAGGGCAACAAACACTGGCCTGTCAGTAGACATTAGCCTGTAGTCTGTTTACTGATGAATTACTGCTGATACATCTAAATGTAAACATCATATACTGTGTGCTATTCATTTCTATTTATGTGCAAATGCATAGAAATATGAATGTTTATTTATAAAAAAAAGTGTGACATCATTTCCTGTTACTCATATACCAAGTCTAATTTGACAGAGAAAAAAATTGCTGAAGGAAATTGCTTTTAAAGCATTGTTTGTTTGGGCAGGGCCTCACCAACTTTTGCCCTAACCAATGGCGTGGCTTAGGGGCGGGGCAGAAGGGGCTTTCAGGCCTGATGATGCAAACAGCGCTGGAATTACACAATTCCCTTTATCATGCGGATGGGGTCTGCGCTGTCTTACAGCTAA